>JAQIWR010001366.1:0-14088 GCA_034695945.1 Glomeris hexasticha
AGTCACATCTGATATCCAATCCTTGATCCAATACAACACCAGATCTAATCCAGATCTCATCTAGATCTAATCCAGATCTCATCTAGATCTAATCCAGATATAATTGTATTCATTTCCAAACCTGGACCATATCTAATGGAACCCAATTTTTGACATGAACTAAATCTGGGCTAGTTCTGGGAGCCCAGATCTAGCTTGATAATTTGATATCACTTTTCCATAAGGGTACTTGCAATTTGTGGCTTTGCCACATTTCTGTTGCACGCTGCACTTTTTAACATTGCATACACAAGTCTGTTAAATTACCCTTCAAATCGCATCAAATGTACCTTTCTTTGCATATATGCCAGAGGAAACATTTTCAAGGAAATCCTAATGGAAATTTACGAGGTTGACTGCGAGTGACATACTGTCACTCAATCTTTTGACAGCTAAAATTTGCATGTAGCCATGCACAAAAACTTAAAGTGTATATCCAATCTCACTTTAAGTACCTATAAACCCATTAGCAGTTATTCGGATTGCAAAAAGATGCCTTAGAAATGTACATTCACTTCCACAATGCGCCACATCCACATGATACGTGTCATGTGGATGAAAACCAGATCCTTAATGGGATTGGTATACGTATATTAGACTCGTATCAGCAAATTATTACCAAGCGACATGAAGTAAAAGTTTAACATTCCTGTGGGATACACAAGTAATTTTAGGGGTACTCCGAGAATCTATACTTTCCTATAGTAAGAGTTTAGTTTAGACATTAAGATTATGCACAGAGTACACCACATAAAAGTTATATTATATGCGCAATAAAACTTGTAGCCAATCAGAAGTGTTATTGCTATGAATACAACCTCATGCATGTGAAATTCGTGGATAACAATGAAAACGATTGAGTGATACAATTGGTATTGGGATGTATTCTCTGGGGACAATCTGCCAGAGGAGAAGATAGGATTCATGTGGGACCATGCCCATTTGATATATCTTACACCACTGGTCACGTTGTTGCCATCAATGATGCTACTGCTCACTTTCTTTTTCTCGTTATACAAGATAAACGACCATCACCACCAGCAACAAAACTGTATGCAGCTAGCTAACTTGGATTATTTGCACAGACATAATTATCATATCAATTATAACTCCCAAGTCTGACGTCATTAATGCGACATTCAGGATTGATGATCACTATCTCAAATCTGTTCGAATGTTGACCTATCTATTAATCTTTAGTGACACAATTATAGCAGTTGTCTCAAGAGAACTTCATCCAACCATTCTAAATGAAAACGACTTTATTGTAGCAATGAATTTTCAAGGATGAGACACGATATAGAACTTACATATAGTGAAGCAGTCACTAATTAAGTTAATTAGCCCGGCCCACACACCTGATGGCAATAAGTGTATATCACTTTCCTGCAATATTTAATTGATAACCTGTCATTTTTCACAAACAGAAACACATGCTGTATAAATGCATGCATGGTCCACAACTTTCCCATATATAGTTGTTCAATCACTGATCGATAATCCACCCTCTTGTTCAGGATTAAGGGCAATGAAATGCTATAGGTCAGGCCAAACAGGCAACTTTCAAGGAGCTATAGTAACAACAAAACCATTTAAATTTCAACATCGTTTGCGACCAGATTTTAAATCAGCACCAACGTGTTCTCATCTATATTGGCTACATGTAATAAATTTACACTGCCCCCAATTGTCTTCAAAATCGAGGAGTTGTAATTCAGATCACGTACGACAACACAAATTGATGACACTGGTGGATTTCCTCAAGGATATTATACTATACGTCAATTGACGGCACCTTGCTTATCAGACAAGATATTCTCATGCATGGTAACAACTAGCCAAACATCTTACATACAGCACTCTGTATACATATAGACACACCAGCTGGTGAAAACAGATTTTTGGAGAAATATTCCCACGAGTCAGTCGATAGCCTTTGATTTTTTAAAAATAAAAGTACTATTAAATGTGGTACTATATACGTACAGTAAAAACAACATCAACAACTAAGCAAAATATATAGGGGCCTACATATCTATTTATATTTGCATATCAACAATATGCTTTACAGAATTTTATCGTTTTTAAAAAAAGTTAATGAACACGCAGTCAGTCCAACAAGTTTATAAGTTAATTTTATATTTTTGCTCCACAAACCCAATTTTGTTAGTTCATTATAATATATATGTATGTGGATATAATAATGAAACACATATAAACACGAAATAGAGCCAGCAAACAGTGTTTACTTTGTAAGCCATGATTAGAAAGTTTCATGTACATAATTAGATCACATTATTTATAAGACTTGTTTGTAACTGTGTGTATGCATATTATTCTTCCGGCCGTCTGCGACTCAAAAAGAAGAAAACAAAATCGCTTGCAAATTTCGTCAAAAATGCATATTTTCCTCGAGCTTTTATATTTTGCAACACGAATAAAATGCGTATATATTTCTTCCAGACAATTTTCTGCAATGCGAAAAGGATATCGATCATAGACTTTTTGTAGAAATTCAAGAGGCAACCACAATGATATGAATGGGAAACATGAAGAATTCAGTCATCTGTATCCTCCTCCTTTCAGCAATAAGGCTACTAAAAATTAAATGCGCATGGCAACTCCTGGATTCCTACATCTTCAATAATCATGACTACATATTTAATTAAGTTAACTATATTGAATATCTGTCTTTTTATAATTATTGCTGGCAAAGTATAACCTCTGCTTTTATCCTCTTGCATATTATTAAATATTCTCATGCATTTATCATATGATTTTTAAAGAATACAACAGATCATTATTTTAAAGGAGAACTGACACGGTTTTGTACTTTAATAAAAGGTCCAATGCTATTAAGACAGTTGAAAGTAAACATGAAATTAAAACGATAAGTTCCTAAGGAAAATATTAAAAAAAATTATTAACGGAGTTATTGAGCTTGAAAGGAAAACTACAACCGGAACGCCATTGGCTAACACTCAACGTGACCTCACAATGAGTGCCATAAAAGGGTGCAGTTAACGTTGAGTGGGACCCAGTTATGACATTACACTCGTGATACACTCCGCACATTTTATCTAAATAACTCCGCCAATACTTGCTTTAACGATATTTTCCTAAGGAACTTATCGTTTTCATTTCATGTTTACTATCAACAGTCTTAATAGCATTGGACCTTCCAAAACCGTGTCAGTTCTCCTTTAAGTGGGCAGCATAGGTGCGTAGCATGTCTTCAGCATATTACGAGTATATTAGGTAATATGGATTCTTGTGTTTGCCATCAGCAAATACATTGCATCGAGTTTTTATTAACTTCTCTCATGGCCGCGGTTTTCATATACTGAAGTACTGGATTGCATGCAAAATGTGGCCAATATTCAAAATCTAAAAGAACACAAAAAATATGTTGCTATATACATGGATGAAATGACCGTGAAGGAGGACATGGTTTTTAACAAGCATTTGGGACAACTGATTAGATTTATGGATCTTCAAAGTTTCAAATTTGATCAAGTGCTAAAACAATGACAAGTTTGTTCTGGTGAAGACCCTCTCCCTGAAGTGGCACCAAAATATTTTCCGTGTTTGTCTATGGCTTAACCTCAATATTTATGTATGCCTATACTCACTTCCCATCTCACAATTTGACAGAGAAGCACATTCAAAACATTTTATGTAGTAGATTATCTGTGCTGTCAAGGCGTATTGGAACGTCATTAGGGTACTTTATCGAATTCTACTTGAAACTTGAAAAATGAGGTATGAAAATGTCCTCAAGTACTGCAACATTTTCGTACCACATTTTCCAAGTTTTAAATGAAACTCAATGAAGTAAAGCTGCGCCGTACTCCTGTGTCTGTTATTTTATGCAATTGTTGGAATAAATTGAAAATTTTGCAAGTGATGAAATCGAAATTCAAAGTGTTAGCCTGTTAGGTGCCTTCACGGCCCTTCCATAGCGAGTACGAAGCACCTCTGTAGCCGCAACCTTGGCAGGTAACCCACATTTCACTTTCTCCTTTATAGTAGAACTTTCTGCTCCTGTCAGCTCCATCTGGTAGATTCTTTGAATCGGTCTGGTTAGAACCCCTGTAGCTGTCTTTAGCCGCACCACCCGGACACATCCATCTTTACCCGGGAAGACTTCCAAGACTTTGCCCATGGGCCAGTTGAGCCGTTTGGTGTGGTCACTTCCGATGAACACTACATCACCCACTTGAACGGGGCGATGATCACCTTTCTGTCCCTTGCGTAGCACTAGTTGCCCCAGATACTCTTTGCGGAACCGCTCTCTAAGGTTTTCCATCAGCCTCTGACGATATCGGTGTCTTTTCCTGGCACTGGTTGCATCCAAAGCATCAAGCTCAGGCACTATGCTTTTCTGGACACCTTGGAGGAACATAGCCGGCGTGAGTGGAGAAAGGTCATCAGGGTCTTCCGACACGTATGTGAGGGGCCTTGTGTTGATAACTGCCTCACAGTCGCACAGTATGGTCATCATTTCTTTGTATGTCAAAGAAGAACGTCCCAGTACCCGACGTAGTAGGTCTTTTACCATCCGAATTAGCCGCTCCCACCATCCTCCCCACCATGCTGCTGTAGGAGGAATGAACTTCCACCGGATTCGCTGCAGAGAGGCAAATTCCTCTATACGGTTGAGGTCCAAGGAATCAAACAGATGACTGGCACCAGTAAAATTTGTTCCATTGTCACAGTAGACAACAGCAGGCCGGCCACGTCTTGCGATGAAACTTCTTAGCGATTGCAGAAACCCATCGGTAGATAAGGATACCACCAACTCCAGATGCATAGCCCTATACACAGCGCAGGTGTATAAAACGATCCAGGCTTTTCACCACTGCGTAGGATAAGTGGACCTGCTAAGTCCACACCAGTCACCTCAAATACACCGGAATCTGTAACCCGTTCTGCTGGCAGCTCAACCGGTATGGCAACGACTCTGTTTGCATCAAACCGCCTGCATCTTTGGCACTTTTGAATGATGCCCCTTATCGTCCTTCTGCCTTTCACTATCCAGAATTTTTCTCTCAGATTACTCATTAGGATTTGGGTCGCTGCATGACACAATCTCAGATGCTCGGCCCTAACAAGTGCATCAACCAATGGATGATGCGAAGGCAACAAAATAGGGCTCTTGAACGTTTCCAAATCTTTTCGCTGTCCAAGTCCAGTTTTAACTCGCAATAGCCCTTCTGGATCCAAAAACACACACAGGGGCTTAAACTCCAAGATTCTGTCCTTGCCAAAAGCTTCCTTCTGGACCAGTCTAACTACATGCTTTTCTGAATTTTCCAGTTCAGTGACATCTAACTTGCCATAGACACGGTCTTGCGGTCCGCAACATACATTCCTCATGAAACGCAGTACCCAGGCAACCAGTCTGAGGATCCTATGATACTCCGAATAGTACCTCATGTACCAATTCACCTCATCTGATGCAACTAACAACGATGACACTATCCCTTTCTTTTTTCCTTTATAAACTTCCTCCTCATCTGGATCAAAGACTGAAGTAGGCCAATTTGTTTTATCCAACTTTAGCCAGTGTGGACCCTCCCACCATTTGGACTCCTGTAAATACTTGATCGAACAACCTCTGCTTGGTAAGTCTGCTGGATTTTGTTCTCCGGGAATGTGTCTCCATGCCTCACTTTTGGTCAAGGAACAAATCTGTGTTACCCGGTTTGCCACAATGGTGCCCCACTGTTCCTTCCTCTTTATCCAACATAGCGCTGTGGTGGAATCGCTCCAATAATAAATAGCTACATTGTCCATATGTAGGCTGTCAACCACCGAAGCAGCAAGGCGACTTCCAATAACATGATCCTCTTCATTATCAATATAATCACTTATGACATTATCAAAAATCTGAAAATAAGATTTTCTTTTAATATTTTTATATTTACCATGAAATAATTACAAATAAATGCTAAATAACTTATCTATAATTGCAACAGTTATATTTTTGCATTCTCCTAATTTCAAAATATGACATGCTAAATGTAAACTTTGTTCTTGATTTTAGTAGAAGTGAAGACTGATCAAATTCTCTAAATTGAGAAATAAAAGCTCTTTATTCTGTTGGTGTTGATTTTTTTCAGAAATGCTACATTTTCGCTGGTCACATTGCTAACTGAAAGTATTTCTTTTCCTTTTTTTATAAAATGTAATTAGAAGACTTATCATGCAGACAACATTTCTCAATTCCTGAAGTTAGACACAGAGTTGACATAAACGTGAGGCCATCTGGTAAGCAGTTTGTAATGGTCCTTGGCAACAAAGACTATCCATAGAATATCCTTTTACTTTTTGGAAGACAGCCATATACTGTATATTACAATTGAATTTTGAGTTAGGGTTTTGTTGGCATTCGTCTATACAAATCTCATCCAAAACTGGCTACATGATTTTGTAAGTTACGGGAATAATCATCACATTTGTAAGCAGAACATTTATATACCTTGGCATTGTGAATTAATTATATGTATGAATGCCCAGAAAAAAATAGTATATTTTATTATTTATTGCAGTATTTATCATATGTAACTAAATAATGCATTCTTCCCAGGTGGTCAACAATTCCATTCATGAAATTGGATGTAGAAAGGCCTCCTGCCAATAACTTGTAAAAATGCTAATCAATGTTATAAGGCATTGTATTTGCAGTTTAACACAAATGCATATGTTTTGTCATATTCATAAATGATCAATCTTGATTGAAATAAAAAAATTAGCATGCATAACATATAAAGTTTTATTGGCTATAAAGGTATAAGCGAACTAAAATGATTAAAATATGGAGTTTCCAAAAGTTCACATTGAATCTGAAAGTGAGACTATTTTACTTTGACTAGATTCTTTCCAACTTCCATCTCTTTGACACAATATACCATATTTGGCAATTCTGCAAAACTGATTGCACTTTGTTAACGTAGATTAGCAGAACGATAAGGTGATTTCTCATGGAAACTCACTTCACACACTTTTCCATTTAACTGAATTTAACAAGAATGTCACCACACACTACACAGTGACTTCACATAGCGAGCTTACATCATCGATTGCGAAGGTATACACATTCAGTTATTCTTTTATCAGTTCATTTCAACAAGTTACATGATCTATCCTATTGTTCTACATAAGAAAACAAATGCAGTAAAAACACAGGAAGCACTGAGTTACAGGGTTTCGGTTACGAGTAGTCGTCAAAATTGAATCATCTAATTCAGCAAAGGGAGGAAACAACAATTTAAAAGTCACAAAAACACACTAACACCCCTCCCCCCCCCACCCCCGGTCGCTCACACCTCATAACTCCTGATCAGCGGCCAACTTCAAACGATTGGTGCGTTTTGTGAACTCATCGGCCAAGTTAAACTCAGTTGGAACACAAGCCAGTTTTTGGTTGCTTTCACTGACATTGAATGAAAAACTTTCTTACATCAAGGTGTTTATTTCGATCAGTAGCCGCGCGATTTGCAGCCAAACTCATTGCGCCTTGGTTATAAATTTTGATCAATAGAGGATCTTGGCTCAATTTTGTGTAATTTATTTCAATCAAAAATTTACGCAGCCATAGCTCTTCTCTTGCTGCTTGGCCAAGCGCCACAAACTCAGCCTCTACGGTACTTAAGGCTACTAATGTCTGCTTCTTGGTGGACCAAGATATAGCCCCGCCAGCTAGTACAAACACATACCCGCTAAACGATTTGCGATCTGCAACATTTGATCCCCAATCTGCATCAGTGTAGACCAGTACCTGTTCGCCTGATTTGCGATATGTAATTCCGAATTTCTTAGTACCCTGCAAATACCTCAAAACATCTTTGCAGCCTGCCAAACGGCCTCTGAGGGATTACTCGAGAATTGACTCAAATAAGCAGCACAGAACATCAAATCAGATCTTGTCACGGTAGCCAGATATATCAAACTTCCTATAAGTGTTCTATACTTAGCTGCCATTTCTTCGTTTAACTGAAGTCCTTTTGCCCCTGTTGAGATTTTGAAAGCATTTCACCTGGAACCAAAGGTGTACCAACACATTTACAATGCTCCATCTGGAACTCTTTCAAGATTTTGTCTGCATACAGTAATTGGTCAACACGGATAGAGTCAGCTTCACATTTTACTCGAATGGACTGCACGTAACTCAGTAATCCTAAGTCTCTTGTTTCAAACTCTGCTGAGAAAGCAATTTTGATGCTACTAATTTCCTGCAATGCACCATATAACAGTAAATCATCCACATATGTTGTTACAATAATTTCTTTCTGGATATTGAAGTATACACAAGGATCAGATTTTGACCTCATCATACCCATATTTCTAAGAAATTCATCAATTGTTTTATTCCAGGCACGACCAGACTGCCATCGCCCATAAATGCACTTATTAAGCTGACACATCAAATTATCATATTTCAATTCTTTTACAGGGGGTATTTTGGGATATTTAACCCTCAAGTAATCCGAAAAGGTCGCCTTCAAATAAGCTGCAACTATATCGACATGATGGATTTCCCATTTTCTTTCAACGGACATGGCTAACAAAAGTCTAGTAGTATGGGTTTTCACTACAGGGCTATAAGTTTTATCAAAGTCTATGCCAGGACGTTGGTAATTCCCTATTGCTACCAATCGCGCTTTGTACCATGCAATTTGACCAATTTCATTCTGTTGAATTCTGAATGCCCGTTTAGTACGCAGTAGCTTTGTTTTTGGTTTATGCCTTTCAAAGGTCCACACTTCATTTCTCATAAGAATGTCAAATTTCTCTTTGACAGCCAATTCCCAGTTCCGTGCATTTGGAGACACTAAAGCCTCTTGTAAGGTTATCGGTTTTAATTCGTCCTCCTGCACCCATCTCAACATTCAATCCAGTGTCAGATGTATCATAGTCAAGTAAATGTATAGGAGGCTTCACAATTCTGCCTACTCTCGTTCGAATTTCAGGTTTTTCTAAATTTGAGTTTACATTTGCAGTACACTCATTTTCAACCTCTTCCTGTACATCTCTAGCTTCATCAAAAACCTTATTATCTTTCTTGCTTTCTTCTTCCTCTTTGTATTCAGCGTTGCCTGAACCATTCATTGGTTGTAAATCTAGGGAATCTTCTACATCATCAGAAAACATTTTTAAAATGTTTGGATTAACCTCCTGAACATCATGAAGTTTATTTTTCACAGGGAAATCTTCTTCATTGAAGATAACATCACGAGTCAAGAGAATCTAATTTGTCTTACCATCTTTGATCACATAACTCTTTGTAGGAATGGAATAGCCTGAAAAAATTCCAGCTAGACCTCGTGCTTCAAATTTGCCTTTGACATCCTGGGATTTGTACCATACTTTACATCCAAATGTGTGAAAATATTCGGAGGGCAGGTTTTCGGCAAACCATTTCTCATGAAGGGTAATACCATTGTTTGCCTTTGTTGGTCGTCTGTTACATTGGTAAGTTGCACATTTCATAGCTCATCCCAAATATTTCTGTTCAAGTCCACTATCTAATAGCAAGCATCTAGTAATGTCTGCCAACGTTCTATTCCTACGTTCTGCCACTCCATTTTGAGGCGATGCTCCAGCCAAGCTCAATTGTCTCTAAATCCCATGTTCTTTCAAATAGTTTTCAAATTCAGTACCTAAATATTTTCCACTTTGATCTGAACGAAATGTCATGATACGCCTCCTGTTTATTTTTCTGCCAAAGCACGATACTCAATAAATATTTCAAAGACTTCACTCCTATGCTTTAAGAGATAGGTAACACTAAACCGAGAATAATCATCTTTGAATGTCAGGACATGTTTTCCACCTCTATTGGACTCTTTGGTGGATGACATATAGTACATCTGAATAGACAAGCTCGAATGGTCTGGTCGCTCTCCTACTGGACACTTTTAGAAAGAGATTAGCAATCATTTTCACTACTATACATGACGGGCATATAGGATATTTCTCAATTTCCTTTGGAACTTTAACAACTTTAGACAGGTGTCTATAGTTTAAGTGACCATAATCTACGATGCCATATCTCAAGTTTTTTTTCGTTTTCTCACTTGCGCAGATAGTCACTTTTGCACTTTGTGCTTCATAAAGGTAATACAACTTACCCAAACGGTAGCCCTTAGCCAAAACTTTTCCACTTTCTCTATTGATAATTAATGCCTCATCAGGGTCGATTATGGCTCTCATTCCTTTGCTTGTAATCTGTGACACTGAAAGTAAGTTTCCTTTCAGATCGGGCACAGGCAATGTATTCTCCAGACATATCAAAGTTCCACCACAACTAGGGTCCCAATCAATTCAAACTCTACCTAATCCGGGAGACTTAATAGATCCTCCACCGGCTATCTTAACTTCTGATCGTTCTTGCTTGTAGTTCTCAAATCTATCATTTTCCTGGCACATATGTTCTGTTACTCCACTATCTAAAATCCAGTATCTACGGTGTCCAATGTTTTCACTATATTTTTCTTGCTCGGTTTGTAAACAATTAGGTGTAATGGAACACATTTTAATTCCAGCAAATGCGACTTGGTCATCATTAGTCACCGGGGCATCATGTGGCTGATCCTGATTCCCTTGAGCAAATACTTAGCCCTAAACCTGATGGACCATGCTCACAACAATTTCTGGCAATATACCCAAGTTTACCATAACTGTAGCATTGTCTCAAAGATTGATCATAATTAGCCCGACATCTTTGGCCAACACATTGTCGAAATGTGACTCTAGGACTCCTTACAACTCTCGGAAATTGCCCTCTTAACTCTTGATAATTATGTTCTTGGGGTTGTAATGATGGGACTGAGGGAGAACCACGGGAACTCCCAATTCCTCTTGTAAGGACCTGTGTTCAAGGAAATATACCTCGATGCATATCTCTACCACGTATAAATTGATTGTGACCTGTTGCATACTGCCCTGCCATCATAGCCACAGCTTCCTTGGTAGCATATTCTTGAGCTCCTGTTTTACCTTCCTCTTCCAACAAGGCTATTGTTAATTTTTGCAGGTCAAATTTTCCTGATCATACCTCAGTTCTTTTAAATGCATCATACGACGCAGGCAAACCCATAACTACATGTATTCCCACCAACTTGTCGGGCATTTCAACACCAGCGCCCCTTATCTTATAAAGCAATTCCATTTTTCTCGTCCAATAATCAGGTATGGATTCTTCTGCTAATTTTTTCGAATTAGTAAATTTTTGAGTTGCCCACATAGCATTCCATACATCGCACTTCGAGCAAGCTTCATGTAAGCGATCCCAAATTTCTTTTGCGTTTTGCATACCTTGCACTTCATCCACAGCATTATTATCAAGCCCCATCATCAATAAACTAACTGCTTTTGCATTTATAACTCTCTGTTTAGGTGTTGGGACTGCATCCATTACACATTTTATAACATTACAGCAATTTTTGCTAACAAGAATACTTTGCATTCAAACATGCCAGCAAGCATAATTAGTGGAATTTAATCTCTCAAACTGGAATCCTTCCATTTTGTGTGATAATGAACAAATTGCAAGCTCTCTAAAAACCTTAACTTGCAGACGTATGCTAATGACCAAAATAATTCTCAACTCATGCCCCAACTAGAGCTCAATATTGCTTCTGGATTCACAGAACACATCAGATTTACCTAGAACTAATAATCAAAACTATTCTTCTCATTGACCAATGCTTTACCCTTACAATCTAGTTTCAAGTGTTTTCTCTATTCAATTCCCTACAAAAATTGACATAACCAATATCACTAATGAGTATTTCACAATAGTTCGAAACTTCTTCTCTTGATTGGCATTAGGACATCTCATCAACTGCTGACCAACTTCTTAGCTTGCCACACGTCTATGCATTAAATAGTACTCACAATACCGCTGTCTGACGACTTTTAAAGCTCTGCAGGACTCGATGCGATCAAAGCAGATCTCCAAAAACAAAGTCTCGAAATACTCTTCAACAACCTTCTTGATATTTACTTGCTTGCCTTATTTCTGCAGCGCTTTTATCCGATGCAACTTTTCTTCATTAACTCAGAAACTTCATGGTTTCCAGTCTCTTTTCAAATTCACTGTTATGGCCCTAAAGCACAGTAGAACATCGTCATGAGCCCATAACCAGTTAATGTAGCTTAGCAGAATGCTAAGGTGATTTCTCATAGATACTCACTTCACACGCTTTTCCATTTAACTGAATTTAATAAGAAAGTCACCACACACTACACAGTGACTTCACAAATGCAGTAGAAACACAGGAAGCACCGAGTTACAGGGTTTCGGTTACGAGTATAGTAGTCAAAACATTTGAATCATGTAATTCAGCAAACGGAAGTAAAAACAATTTTAAAGTTACAAAAACACACTAACAGCACTTGTGCAATTTCACAATGTTGGCAAATGATTCGGTCGAGAGATTCCCGATTCCACACTTGTCGCTATGAATACCAAATTAAATGTAGAGACATGTCAAACTCTGAACATATTTTGTACTTACAATTGAGGTGATGGACCTGATTGACACTAAAAAACAACAAGGCACTAGCCTTTTTTAATGTAATCTTTTATATATACAACTAAATAAAAACATAAATACAGGTAAATCCCAGTTCATGCTATCAAAAATTATATGCTTACTTTGGCCAGAATGATTATAACTTCGTTTATTCATATTAGAGAGCAAGTCTTTATTGGGAGAATTTATGAAGCAGATCAACTCATCACGGACAATTGAGGTAAGGGCGGAAAGGTATCTACAGGGCGTTGGTGTTCTTGCGACCAATCGATGCGATACAAATCAAGCAACTTCTTATACAAATTGAATAAGCAAAACGAGTTAAAACCTGAGTCGTACATAAGACTCGACACACGGATGCAGCTGTAAGCAGCACTAGGACTTCGTCTTCCGTAAACAAAGCGAGAGATAAACACATGAAGTCATCTCTTGTAACACGAGAACCGTAGAAGGAGTGATCTAAGAATACGATTTCATGCCATTTTGAAGTGACAACTGATTTATCTTCACTAACTTTTAAACGAAAGCGACGAAAATACTCGACGATATCATGCATAGCAACACGCAGCGCACCAAGAATGAAGAAAGAGTCATCTCCCATCACTTTAGTGGGCCAAACACGAGCAGTAAAGGTGATCTGGAACGAGTAGATCAAGATAAGTTTAACGATTGAATCAATAATTTGAGTAAAATAGGAACTGGAGGGTATCCCTGCTTGTACAATGTACAGACGTCCATCTGGCATCACAATAGGTGTGTTTCTAAATAAAATAGAAACATACAAGTAAACATCATATTCATAATCATCGACAAAATCAAAACAATTTTTGACTAGATTCCATGCGATTGAGATAAAAATTGCACACACTGAAGCGTCAAATTTCGAAAAATCTAAACAATAGCAAAGGAACTGGCAATCACGCATCATAGACAATATATCATAGGGCATATCTTAGTGAAGATCGCGGCCTAGGTACAGCAGCACTTGAGCGCGTCAGTCAAGGGTTGACCGAGCAAACCCTCAATGAGTATATTGTGGAAGGCACGACCCCAAACATGGCGGATTTTCAGATCAGCTCTCAACGCGAGTTGTGAGCGGGCGAACGCCTTGCCAGGGACAAAACAGTAGTTCTCTCGCCAACGACGAAAATCGTATAAGGCGCGGGAGGCGTTGTGCCTGGCTAACAGGTAATTGTCCTTCTTCTTTCCGATGTAGCCAAAGCCGGCGGAAGAGGAGGGAATCCATTGGACGTTGTCAATCTGGTTGGTCCCCAAGACACGTAGTCTCGGTAATGCTGATAAATCTTTAGCAACTGCAGCGATAGCATCTTAGAACACGGGAGAAGAAGAGATGAACTCTGCGAGATCGAGTTCTTCAGTCACAGGATTCTGGAAGTGGTGGAAGCTCTGATAATGGAGGTTTAAAGGGACAGTCCGCGATAAAATAAAAAAATATATGTTGTGCGCGATGAAAAACTACGAAACTTCTCAATTGGATGTATTA
>JAQIWR010001367.1:0-14073 GCA_034695945.1 Glomeris hexasticha
ACACGTGCACGGACGAGTCTCACCCAAAGCAGAGGGGGAACTCACGGTTCAACGGTTCAAACTCGACAACCGTTGCTTCAATCGCCACCAAACTAATTTTAAACGAAAGAGAACGATGTTTTACCTGCAGAAAACTGTGGTTATCAAAGATTGGGATAACGATTGCAGAGAAATAAACCGACGACCGAAAATTTCCCTATCTCTCCCATGTTAAATTTTCGCCGACGGAACAAAATCTTCGCAGCGCCTTCTATCGGGAGCAGGAGGCGAAACGTAACCTACTGCTTGCTTGATGTCGTCACAACTGCGTCTCCCAGAGTGCAACGGCTGCAAGATCCAAGATGGCGGCTGCCTGTAAATATTTCGAAGAGGATGCAGTGTACAGAATTAATAAAAACGGCAATATATCTTTTGGTTTGGTGCTGGAAAACTCCGAATTTGTGAGTAGCGATGAGGAAGAAGACGATGGACATGATTCTAAAGACGATGATTGGGAAAAAATGAAGAAAGGCCATGTGCGAGTTGCGTGGCATCCGAGAGGCGAAGAAGAGGTTTTGCTCGAAAAAAAGGTTATAATCTAATAAATTGTTCTGGAATGACAGCATTGCAGCCTTTGCATTACTTCGGTACATTGAACCCATTGTGCCCTTTCCCACAAATGAGTTACAAGTGCTGTTTTTAAAATCTGGTTTTCCTGGAGAATGCCGAATGAGATGTTGAGAAATCGGGAATTAAAATTGTACAAATTTCGGCATGTGAATAATAACGCCTAACATTAATATATATATATAGTGGATAAGTTAAATTAGGCAAATGATGATTATCTAATTAATCGATGTGTGGGAAATTAGCCTGAAAAACAGTGAAATTGCATTGATTTGAAAGATTTGAATACAACATGCATAAAATAAAAATGATAAACAATGTTGGGTAATTTTCATATCCTGTAATTGTAGCTGTGATGGTTTTGTTTGCAGTTTGTGCATAATATAACATCTCTTTTTTACAGGTTTGCCTTGCTGATCGTTCACTGATGCCAGGTGATGTTGTCAGAAGAGTAATTAAAGGAAAAGACACTCAACGTGGTTACTGTCGCAATGTATACGTAAGGTCCAGTGTTCAAATTATTGGAACACGGCAAGTCATCTATAATGTAAGCAGTGAAGACCTTACTCCACTCGAGGAAAGTATCATTTAAAATTCAGACAGGATTGAAATTGAAATTACAAATTACGCACAAACGTATTGATTGATAATTGAACATATACAGGAATTCAGTGCTGACATTGCAGTATTTTTGGACTCCTGGGTTGGCATGGTGAAGATGGTGAAGGGGAAAATTTATCTGAAATGTATGGATGGATCACGATGCATTCTTACAAGCGATGAAGCCAGTGAACTGGAAGATGTGATGGACAAGCGAGATAGAGTAATGAGTTTGAAAACTTATAAATGAAATTGTTAATGTGGTTGATATTGATTTGAATGCCATTAAAATGAATTGTGTTTAGGGGTCAGAGTTCAAGAAGTATGATTTCTATCCTGGACAAAGGCTGTGGGGTCCTGTTCGTTGCTTTGAGAATGCTGAGTGGTTACTTCAAACCGATGAGATGAAGTCTTTGAGAAGTAAAAGTCACAAGAATATACATGCAAAAGTTGAAAATGTAAGTGTAACGTGTAATTGACCGCAAAGTATAATATTGTGATCTACGATTAGACAGTATAAATATAATTTAAACTCATTACTTGCATTGGACAGGTGAAAATAGTTGCAATGGACGTGAACTGGCAATGTCGCGCGTACACGAAAGACGGGTCTTCGAGCTTCGACGAGCAACAGCCGCAGTACCTTATTCAAGGAGAAGACCTGAAAAGGTCCTTTGACTTTCAAATAATATTTCAAGCTCTGTAATGAGCCAATTTTGACACGTGATATTGTACCGTACCGCAGGGTTAAAATGCTGAATGTTTACGAGCCGTGCACGTTGCAACTTGGAGACCGGAACTATTACGTAATCAAAGAAGCTGACCTTATTCTCACCAAAGATCAGTGGCGACGTTTGGAGAAAAATATGTTACAAGACAACAAATCTAACCTAAATGTTGCCAGTGAAGTGAAAATGCAAAATGGGGACATCACGACTATATCTACAGGTGGGACCACATGGAATTTTGTTTGATGAACCCGGTAACTAATTTACTGATTGCAATGTTACTGATTTAGAAGATGGGGATCAGAACAAGAATGTTTCGTCGGAGAATTGCGAGTTCCCGGACGGAAACGACAGCGAGTTCGAGGACATCGACGACGAGAACACTTCGGACACCGCTTCCATTTCCAGTCGATCCTCGGCTTCTTCCATCGGTTTAGTAAAGAAACCCAAAAGCAGACCCACTTTAGTGACTAAAGTTCTGAAAAACAAGAAATTAAAACGGGCCAGAAAGAGGGCCGCACCCGAAGTGGTTGCCGTTCAACCTGGAGATTGTGTTGCCGTGGAAACACTTTTCACTCGTTCATCTGCTGAAGTTGTTTGGCAGGTGATGCAACTACTAAGAACTAATTTGCAATGAATAGTTTATGTGGAAATAACGTTTTCAATGTCTTCGCTCAGGATGGTGCTGTCGAGAATGATGTTTCTTCGACTAATCTCTACCCAATACACCATTTGGATGATCAGGAGTTTTTCCCGGGCGATTTTGTTGTTGAAAATCGAGGTGCAGTAGTATAAAATTGTGCGTTTTGTACTGAATCGTTTCTAATTGTTTGGGGTATTGCTTAGATAATTTGAGCCCGCACGGCTACGGTGTTGTGAAGTTGGTGGATCACTCTGGCAGAACTGCTCTTGTTCAGTGGATGAAGACGTACACCGAAGGAGCCGATCCTCAGTAATGGAATTTATTTGAAGTGGATTGAACATGTTGTGATTGTCTTTTTGTATCCGGTAGTCCAATGTTGTTGAATGAAGAAGAGGTGAGTGTGTACGATCTCAAGGACCATCCGGACTTCAAATATCGGCCTGGCTCGGTGGTAATCAGGGTGGCAAATTTTGAGGTTAGCAATATTTTGTCTGCTGATCTCCATTTCAAGTGAATGATCGCATGTGTAATTGTTCACTTTGGTCAAACATTATTTCTTAGAATGATGACCCGCAGTCAACTGCAGGACAAGTTCTAGACGTGCACCCGACAGGACTTGTTGAAGTCAGTTGGGTTAGCAGCCGTCGGTCTTTTTGTTACCCTCAAGATCTCTACAAAGTTGGTGAATATGATTCGGATGATGGTGAGCTGTGGGACGACGGAGAGAACTCCGACGACAGTTGGGAAACTGAATCTGAGTTGTCCGTTATCGCAGAGGAGTAATAGACCTTTGTATTGATTTTACGCGTTCAAACCAGTTTTTCCAATCTCATTCCGTTCACATTTCACAACAGTCAAAACGAATGTGAGGATGACAAAACTCTCAGGCCAAAGCTGGCAGCCAACATTGAGAAAGCGCGGTCAGCGATGGCGCGATTGGAGGAAATTTTCACGCAAAATCCCGCCCTTCAGACATCAGGTGTTATGAAATTATTGCTGGAAGTGTACAAGGATTGCAAGTGGGTTGAATGTAACTCTGATGATGGATATCTTGGTGAAGGTCTTAAGTGACAGATTTATATTTTGCATGCAGATATCTGGACAGGTTAATGTGCACGTCGTTTTTCCACGAGTCGCACTTTAAGGGTTTGCTGGAGAAAGTGCGAGAAAGAGGTTGTATAAACACGGCGCAGAAAGTTGCGGAACAAGTTTCGCGGCTGTTCAAAGCCAGTCCTGAACAGGTGTGAATGCTTTTTGATGTTGGAGTCGTAAATTATGCTGGTTACCAATTTATGTTGCGTATTAGGCTGACCAGGGATCAGCGGAAGCTAGTGCAGAGGTAGCAGGTGCATCTAGTTCGTCAACTTTGGGACCAGGACTTAAATCTCGGACATTGCAAACGCCTTCTTCTAGTGCTGCTGTTGAGCCAAAAGATTGCCAGTGCCCCTTGCCAACAACAGGAGCCCAATGCCATTCAGAGAGCCCAAACCCAAACTCAAACTTGCAGGCGTCACATATTTGCGCAAACCTGTGCTCACTGCTCAAGTCGCAGCTGCTCAAAGCGCACGAGGAAGTGATGAAGAGGTTCGGTGGTCAAGCGTGCGATGGTCAAGTGCTGAGCACCGACAATTCGACCGAGAGCTCGCCATCGAAGGAGGAGGAAGAAACGAAATCTGTGGTTGTCCAGCCACCAGCTGCTGCCGCAGCAGCGGTTGTCGCTTTAGGAGTTGAAGATAAGGAAAACGAAGACCTCGACTTGCCCGTCATTCTTGGCAGTGAGTGTAATACACCGGATCAGTTCTTATGACATTTTCAGGGTGTCTACTGTCATGGAATTTCTGGGTTTCCTGGAAAAGTAATGGAAATCTAGACGGAGAAGGAAATTTGTAAATTGTTCTTTGAAAAACATTTGAAATTTTGAATATTTCAACATTTCAGGTTGTATCCTCACTTGATGCTTATAATTATAAGCATATAAGCATATATATATAAGCATATAAGCATATAAGCATAAGCATATATAAGCATATAAGAGCATACCCTTATAAGGGACAATAATGGATCTGTTGGGGTGCCATTATAGAGAGATTCTACTGTATTAAGATTTTGAAGAACTAAGTCATGGAATTTTGTGTAAAGTCATGGAAGTACTGGAAAAGTCATGGGATTTTGTATTTATAATTTGATAGACACTGATTTCCCGTTTTTTCAAAAATCATCTCATTATTTTTAAAATTATGTTTGTCTCTAATTTACATTAAATTTGACAGGATATAAATTTGTGAATATATTCCGTTTTCCAGCTTTTTCCATCGTTGAATCGGCTCCAGACTGCCATAAATTCAAGTTGAGCATTTTCCAACCGTCCGACCCGAAAACGTTTTTCAAGTCCGTTCGAAAAGAGGTAAAATCTTGTAATAACTCTAAATGCTATTTCTTATAAACCGTACAAATTGAACATGTTTGGTTTTCCAATTGCAGATGAAGTTGCTGCAAAGTTCTCTTCCTGAAGGGATAGTTGTTAAAGGGTTTGAGGATCGAATGGTCAGTATTTGAATGAATCACATTTATTTATGTACATAGTAAGACCGAAATGATTGACATTGTACATATTCAAATTGAACAGGATCTATTTTCTGTGATGATCCCTGGCCCATCCAGAACGCCATACGAAGACGGTCTGTTCTTCTTCGACGTCCAGTTGTCGACAGATTACCCAAAGACACCTCCAGTCTGCCACTATATAAGTTATTGCTCGGACAGATTGAATCCTAATTTATACGAAGATGGTAAAGTGTGCGTCAGTCTTCTGGGGACTTGGGGCGGAAAGGTAGTACTATATACCGGTTATTAAGTTTAAACAATTGGCTTAATGGGTTTTTTGGTTCTAAATAGGGTACGGAAATGTGGACCGTAGGCTCAAACTTGCTCCAGGTGATAGTGTCCATTCAGGGATTGATTCTAGTTAGTGAGCCGTACTTTAACGAAGCCGGCTACGAGCGGCAAAAGGGAACGCAGCAGGGCCGTGAAAACAGCCGCATGTATAACGAGATGGTCATACTCAAATTAGTCCAGGTAGTATTAGAATTGCGAATTCTGTATTGATATTATGGTAATCAATTTAAGAAAAATCCTTCATTTATTCCGCAGGCTATGACCAAAATGATACGTGCGCCTCCGGAAATCTTCCGATCCGAGATAATGGATCATTTGCACAAGAACGCTTATCGGTAAATTGTATTTTTCCACCTGGAAGAACACACTTGTGTTGTATTAAAGCCCCAAATGCTAATTTAAACATTTTTTTTTAGATTTATTCACCAGCTGGAAAAATGGTTGGAAATTTCGGAGACTTATAACGCAACCCATCCTACAAGTCCAACAACACCAACTGCTTTCAGGGAAGTTCACGGTGAAGGTAAATATGTTTTCTTGTTTAAAAGTGCGAGTATTGTAGTATGGAAAAGTAACGTTTGATTTTGTGCATGTAGTGGTGGCCAGAGCCGTGGACATCGTCTTGCCGGAGTTCCCGCTTATCCCAGCTTCGAAAGGTTTTTGTATTACGCTTCACAAGACTCTGTCCACATTCAAGGATGTTCTGGCTTCAGTTGGAGTTCACAACAGTTTGTGATTGCGTGGGAAGTTTATGGTTGAACTGGTATAAAAAATCCTTCCGTTTAATAGAAAACGTAAATACCATTGACCAAAAAGCTGTGGTTCCTACCAGTGCCAGCTTCTTGCCGGTCACCGGTATAAAAACTCGGAAATGCCATTTACCTTGTGCGTACGTGCCGAGAATGAATATGTACAGTGTTGGAAATCGTAAAGAATCCATCTTGCCACGTATAAAATATTAACTGTTCTGTGGTGTATTTCAACTAGACATTCACCTCTCAGTAGTAGTTCATTCGATGCACAGTATTGTCGACTTGTCCTGTCGTATAGCGCAAGTTGAAAACAAGTCTCATTTCGAGATAGTGTTCCTTGTTATTCAGAGTTTCATTCCTATGCAGGTAGTATATACCTTAATTATTATTAATTGAAGAATTTTGTGGGGGGAAATTAGTATTAACATACATTGTTTGAGGTTTTGTAAATTGGGCATGCAAGTCAATATTCACAGGTTCCTTTTTGTGATAGGTGTGTGCGTGTATGTAAATTGTCATCTGGCTGGGATACGTGGTTTTCTTAATTTGTTTGAAGCACAAAGTGCCATGTGCACATCCAATTAAACTATATTTTTCCCAAACCAGAGCACAGCTAGCCTATATAAGGTAGATGCTGATGTAGACATGTATATCTTTGGTTTTTAATTGAATTATGTCAAAAATTGTTGCCATTTAGTGATTATTTGATATTTGTGAATTGGCTGATCATTATGTAGCACTTGAGAGTTTGTTTCATATGCCATCTTGTTTTCACCTGGTTGCATTCTTTAATCTTGAAAAACATAGAGCTTTATATAAACAATAAAAATACAAGAATGAGCGAGTCTCCATGGAATAGTGTCTGCAGCATGCTGTTTCTGCATTTTCTTTATATTTGTGACCATTAAGAATTTATTTAATGATGTTTATACCTCTTGATTATACCTTTGATCGCAACATTGTTAAAGGTACCATATTATTACGAATTGCCGGAGTTTAATATTCAAAATTCGGGATTCAGATTTTAAATTACTGAGCTCGACGTTCGAAATTCGCGGGGAAATAGCGCAGCCAATCAGAAATCATTCGAAGCACAGCGCCATCTATTGCGGTCTGCATTAGCTTATTCTGACTGGAGGAATCGAGAAATTCAAAATGGAAGGTGGGAAAGTTTTTGCTTTTTGGCTCTTGTTGTAAATGTTATTTGCTTTCCATGTCCGTTGCAAACTAAGTGACATTTATGTTTTTTAAACGTGTATTCTAGGCTGGCTGATTTCGGATACAACTTCCATTCTTCCTGGAGTAAAACATGTCATTTTGGTAATGTCTGGAAAAGGTGGAGTTGGAAAAAGCACAGTTGCTGTGCAATTGGCACTTGCTTTCCGAGCCCTTGGCAAAAAGGTTAATATAAAATAGTACCTTAATGCAAATAAAAGGCTTTCTGACAAATAATTTCGCAAGCAACGCGTGAAAATATGATTATATATTGCGCAATTTCCGCTTGCATGACAACAATATATTAATTTTTCTGTACTAATTTAATAAGTCGTTCAATTAATATAATTTACTTTGTGCAGGTGGGATTACTGGATGTCGATCTTTGTGGTCCAAGTATACCAAAAATGCTAAACTTAGAAGGCAAATCCGTTCACCAATGTCCTCAAGGGTTGGTCAGCTTTAATATAGTCAGCTTTAATAGTTCACAGTGTATCATTTTTCTTTTTTTAGATGGGTGCCTGTGTTTGCTGACTCGGAACAGACGTTGGCTGTAATGTCTATCGGCTTCCTGTTGTCCGATAGCAACGCAGCTGTAATATGGAGAGGCCCTAAGAAAACTGGTGTTTAATAATATGTTACATTTTTAAACTGTTTTTAGGTATATACACATGTTGAAATGAAACATTTGCACTTTTAGCTCTGATAAAACAATTCTTAACTGATGTATGTTGGACGGATATCGACTACCTGATTATCGACACACCTCCGGGAACCTCAGATGAACACATTACAGTAGCCGAGAATTTGAAGAAGTACAAACCAGATGGTGCTATACTTGTTACTACACCACAGGTGATGCACAGTTTTGTATTACATATTTTGTTTTGCACATACCTATTGAGGACGTTTAGCGGTTTTTTCTGAACGGTTTTTCATGGTAAACTAATTATATGACTTACTGAACAATATAGAATGTTGCGGTTGGGGATGTACGCAGAGAAGTTACATTTTGTAAAAAGACCGGCATAAACATTCTCGGTGTAATTGAAAATATGAGTGGCTACGTGTGTCCGCATTGTTCGGTTGGTACTAACTTTTCTATCATAATTTAACATAATATGTACACACAGTTTTCATGTTAAGTGATGCGTCTGTTGTAGGATTGCTCGCCAATTTTTTCCAGCGAAGGGGGAGCCGCGTTAGCAAAACATGCAGGGATTCCTTTCCTTGGTAAGTAATCTGACGAATCCAGTTTGGATCTAGTTAGTAGTGTTAACTTTTGCACTATTTGCTACAATTTTAGGCCGTGTGCCTCTAGATCCTCAATTGAGTTTAAGTTCAGATATGGGCCAGAGCTTTCTCGAGTCATTCCCCCAATCCGCTGCAGCAACTACTTTCAAGAGTATTGTTGAAAATTTGATATCGAAATAGTGGAAATAAAAGCTATGCAAAATTTTCTGTATTTTGTACAAGGAAACACTAATCAAAGATTTGATTGTAGTAATTTTTTGTGGACGTTTTGCATGGATACATTTAAATCCCTTAGCCATTTTTCAATATTTGCAATCCATCTTTCTTTCCCCGAACCTGGATAAATGTTAGAAAGTAAGATGATGGATGATGGTTTATTGCAGAACATTCATTTGAAAAATAAAGTAAAAATGCTTAGCTGAAAATGGATTTATATGACACCGAACAATCTCACGCATACATCAAAACGTCTAGTAGGGTTAGATACATGATAATTCAACCATTATCAAGGAATGATTCTCCACAACTGATTACTGATATAAAATGAAATACAACTGCCACACTAGGCCAGTTCATTAGTAGCAACAAAGGTACGGCTTCATTCTTGAGTTGCCATCGACTTGGCTTGAGCTCGGACTCTTTTCTCGTACTCCAGTCTGTTTTGGCTGCCAAAGTCACATTTTCAAATTATTGTGGGCTATTGATTTTATACATAATTAGCTTTACACATATTGATAACAACCGTACCAATAGATGGTGTATGCCTCAGCCTGAGCCGGGTCCTTAATGTTCGGATCATTCAACAAATCTTGCACGCCAAGTAGAATCTGAAAGTGAAAGGGGAGTACAATAATGGTAAATAAAGACAATCACATTAACAGGTAAATAATAAACCTGTTTAATTGTGATTGCAGGACGCCAGTCTTTTTCTTCATCCAGAAGAGAAAGGCAAACTGTTCCTGATGGGTAAACATTTGGGTGGAAAAGTGGAGGTTCAAATTTGCCTGTGGGCCAAAGTTTGAATTATAATTTATAAAATTCTTATAAAATGGAATAGCAGCGTACATTTTGGAGGAGAAGATGGGTAATCATCTTTGAATATCATCCTTAACTTATACAGTCCTCCTTCCCAAGGTGTCTGTCCAAAAAAGGAAATGTGAATAACTGCATTACTTTGGCACAGTTTCACATATATTGCATATGTGTAATAATAAATATTTTGCATAAGTACAGTCTTTTTGCCTGGTATAGCACACTCCCAATTCATAAGATTGAGTGTTCCATCTGGGTTTTTTGTTGGTCTGGCCACAAATCCCTGTAGAAACAAGACAAATAAAAATTTTCAGGTTTGGTTGCAGTGCATATGCATGGCAAATGTGGCCCATTTTAACACACAAAAGGATGGTCTTTTCTCCAAGCTTTCCTCTCTTCGGCCAGGCGTGCAATTGCAATCCCAGACATCGCTGTCTTCTAAAAAAAAACTGCATAGAAACAAGAAATAAAAGACCACATTGTTGTCAAAATATTAATGGCGCTAAAACGCGATCTGCATTTGTTTCGAACGTGGAATTTTTAAAGGTTGAATCCGCGTATTAAAATTCGTTCATAGTATTACCGTACACAAAAATATTGAAAACCTACAATCTGTTTTCAGCAGGATGTTTTCTGTACTTCAGTTTTCAAGCTGACGGTAATCCAGCGAGCCGACAAACGCGTATTTCACGAGGAAAGTTGCGGTGGCAGCTAGAGCGGTAGTGGCTGAGAGTTGGATTACGACCACTATGATTACAACAAATTTAAGGAAGTGGCGCCATCTAGCGTTGTTCTCATCAAGCAAGGTTACTATCTCCTCCAGTCAAGGCTGCAGTAGGCATAATAACACCTGACATTGCCCTGTTATCCGCACAAATTCTCATCGCAAAAACGTTTTTGATTACGTGTCGTCCGTATTTCTAGTTTGATGGGTTGCGCAATGCGATGACTATGATTGTTTCTTTGAGAAACGTGAAAACTTTGGTGAGTTTTTTGAAGGGAGGTCTATGGCTTCCGGTTGTGCTGCCATGGGTCCTCTACCGCATGATTTTCTCCTGGAATTTAAAATTGCGTACGAGGACCAAACTGCAAGACAAAGTAGTCCTAATTACAGGTGCAAGCTCGGGAATAGGTGAAGGTAATCAATATGAATTTTATGGCGATTGTGGGAGTATCAAATATATATTGAACTGTCATCTTATAAATGTGTGAACTGTAATTTTTTCAGCTTTAGCACATGTATTTTATAATGCTGGATGTAGAGTTATCCTAGCAGCTAGAAGGACAGAAGAATTAGAAAGAGTACAACGAGATCTATTGGCAACTAGTGTGGTACGGAAATTATTGTGTTAAGTTAAAGTAGAAATAAAATTTCAGATTTTATAAGTGATTAATTACATTTCAGAATGTGCTTGTGCATCATCCTGCAATTTTAAAATTGGATCTGAGTGATCTGAAAGGCATTCCACAGCAAGCCCAAGAAGGTTTGAATATCCATGGCAGAATTGATATACTCATAAATAATGGAGGAGTTAGCCTGAGAGGTTCCGCGATGGAAACGACACTCGATACCGACCTGAAGATCATGGTTATCAATTATTTTGGCCACGTTGCCCTTACTAAATGTAATTATCCTCTTATAACTGCTTTGCATATGAACATATACATGTTCAGTGAACCTTTAATTTGTACTTTTCAGCTTTGTTGCCATCCATGATCCACAACGGTGGCGGTCACATAGTTGCCGTCAGTAGTGTCCAAGGGAAAATTGCAATACCATTTCGCTCCTCATGTACGAATTCAATTAATATTGCTTAAAATAGTCAATGGAAAGCATTGCAATTGGTTTTGCTTTTCAGATGCTGCATCAAAGCATGCAATGCAGGCTTTTTTTGACACGTTAAGGGCCGAATTGAGCAGGCAAAATATCAAAGTGACTGTTGTTAGTCCGGGATATGTCAGAACTAATCTGTCACTGAATGCTTTCACTGCAAATGGAGCTCAATATGGAGGTATACATTGAAGAAACAAAAGGGCAGGACACAAACCACTGACAATTTTCGCCTGATTTGCATGAATATAAGAGAGCAAGTCGAAAATAAGCGATATTAATTTTTGTTTGAAATGATAAGTTTAATAGTTATTTAAAATCCGAAATTTACACATGGAAGCCACATGTCTGAGCTGTATTCAAACAAAAAATTGAACCTCTCCAGACATTTCTGTAATTTTGGCAACAGTTTTATTGCACTCGGTTTTAAATAACTGCTAAACTTTTTATTTACAAAAATAAATATCGTTAATACTTTTCGACTTGCTCTAGTATAGGGTTATAGATGAATCTGAAATTAAGTTAATGGTTTTGAAAGGTTACTGATGAATAACTGAAATCATTTATTGTAGTGTAGATTTTACAAGTTCTGGTGTTCAACCCTTTTGGATTATACCGTATGTGAAAATTTGTAATTGTAATAATGTATTTGATTGGTTTAAAAGTTATGGATGGTGCTACTGCAGCTGGGATGGCACCTGAAGTTGCAGCAAGAAAAATTTTAACATCTGTGATACAAGAAGATAAAGATGTAGTTTTGAGCTCTTGCGGACCAAAGTTCGGCATCTTTTTACGCACAATGTGCCCAGATCTGTTCTTCTACCTCATGAACAGAAAAGCGGCTGAAGCAAAACCCCGTGACGATTGAATTTAAAAATAACTTATATGTAACTGATTATATTAAATTATTTGTGGGATTCATAAAAACTAACATTGCGCCCAATGAATGACTTTGTTTATTCGGCTAACCATTTATTCATAAATGTTGTAGCACCGGTCTGAACTTAGTAAAACATTTTGATAAGGTATGTCCTTTGTTTTTACATGCACTTTTTCCTTTGGAAGAGTAGTTTCATAAATTATGTAATTTATAGGATGATGGTACCCGGATCGAAGAATGCATCAGATGGTCTGGACAGTAGCATTGAATCACATGAATTGGCATGTCATATTTTTTTTATTACTCGGCTGTACCAACTAAATACGCTACAATTTCTATTACCAATATGTCTAACAATATGCATGCTGCACGCAATCTATGAATTATTGCATGTGCATGTAACAATGCTCCTATAAAAAATACACGGGTATTTCTCCCATCCAATACACTTTCATCATCTCAACCACTGAAACTTATCTAAATTGTGTACTGATAATTTTGGTACCAATTTACTGTCATTAGAACGTGGCATTTAAAATAAATGTGATTGCGTCAATTGCTGTTCAACTTAGGTATTTATTGTAAAAGCCATTGGTAATTTTGCACGTTGCATATTAACCACATTGCCTTCATTTTATTCACAGTTGTTTATATTGCATTTTGCAATATTTGCGCAATGTTGACCCAAATCATGTGAAGTCAGCAGTCAATTTAGCCCATCACTTGTCTTACTTTCGTAAGATAAGTACATGTTGTGAAAGGGTTGCTGCATAATGCGACAAACGTCTAACCCTTTTAATGACACAATCCTTTTTTGTTGTTGCATATTAATCAGTAGTTGAGTTTTGAAGGTACATGGAGGAAATGGAGCCCGTCAACGTTGCCGGACACAAAAATTCGGCAACTTCACCGCCGTAGCTGCATTACGTAACAGATTTTAATTCGGTCTGTACAGAATCTACTCTAGATCACAACAATGACTGATACAGTCGCCATCCACAATAGCCAACAGCGGCCAGGGTCATGGAGCAGTGGAGAGCTTTGCGGCGCGAATCGTCCCTGCGCACGAGGACTACCGGTGACGAAGACGCGAGCGTATGTAACGGTAACCTGGAGAGCTTTTTGACGTTATGCTCCACTTGGTACTTGCAGCAGGGATCGAACTGCCAAGAGACGGTGTACAGTCCGGTGCAGAAGAGGCTGACGGCACCCAGAGGGAAGTAGACGTAGAGACGGTCCGGCCATATGGCCCCGGTCATGACGCACCCGAAGCCGCACAACACAGCCGTCTTGTGCAGACAGTTGCCCACGGCTATCCAACGGGCCGTTTCGTCTCCCAGCTTCGATGGCTCGATGACTATGGTAGAGCATCCGGCCTCCAGGGCTCGTTCCAGCTCCAACTCAAAAGTCTCGTGCGCGTTCTCACCGTCGTAGATCTCGCGCACGATGGCTACGTCTGGCAACGCCTGCTCGCTGCACAAACATAAAACAAAAACTGGTACTGTATTGACATTAGTAAGAAACCATTTCAACCATTCATAGTTGAAATTGCTATACAATCCCTATTGGAAATTTCCATTACATGTAATGGTCTCATAACACACTACGGTGATGGTCCATGCTATTGAATAGTACCA
>JAQIWR010001368.1:0-14070 GCA_034695945.1 Glomeris hexasticha
GGCACCATATTTTTACACCTGAAACTACAATCACTGACACAACTTTCTACCAAATTTCACATGGCTGCGATTTTTTTTAAACAAAGATACAGATCTTGAAAGTTGGAATTTGTCTCTATACACCCCGTTTTACGGTATATATTGTAACTATTACGCGTATTTCAACCATCTGTCCTTTTTATGATGTAATGGTGATGTAATGGTGTTTGATAGAGATCGGTGATGTGCACATTTTACATTGATGTACATCTAATATGACAGATAATATACATATGCATTTGTAAAATCGCAATCTGAAAGAACAGATTTCCTGTAATGCAAAGTTTTGTGGATTTTCCCTAAATGAAATTTCATCAACATTTTTACATTTCGTATCATTCTTTGTATTTGCAGGTGTAACATTGGTTTTCAGAGGGCGCGACTTATTGGCATCCATTACGTTTTGTTCCAAGTGGTGATGATGACCCCTGACCAAGGAATACATTGGACCACTTCCGATTTGAACTTCCTGAAAATATTGACGGAAAGAACATGGCGGCCTCAGTTCACTTCCGGAGACATTCCACTTAGGAAGACAACATACGCAGTAAGTGATTTTGTTTTTTCTTTTTCTTTTTTTATTCCAAATGGACTTTCGCTAGACTAGTTTTTCATGCGAAAAGAGTGGCATGTCTTATTCCATAGAATAACTATATGCAATCTGAAAGATAAACCAACAATTAATAACTACACAGTCGTTTACAAATCAAGGTGATGGTAATTCCTATTGACTGTAGCCCTTTCACAACGTTTACGTCATTATTGGGCTGTGCAATTATCAGTGGTGGCGCTGGCGGTGTGTCATGGCGACGCTATGTAGGATAATTTGAGCTCAGGCGATATGATAATTGCTAAAAACGTTTTCTCCGTTAAATAACTTTTTTTCTCGAAAAACGTCCGTGAACATACAAGAACCGGAGCGTGTCAAAACGTATTTATACCTAGTTTCGGTTAGGTTACGTTAATCAGTTTTATTCTAATATATGCTAATCTCAAATTGGAAATATTAAATTTCGCAAAAGATAAAGCAAATCATTCTGTTGTGTACCGTATTTCCTTGAGTAGTGGCCCGGGCCCGTATTATTGTTTTGCAAGATTTTGCCAGGCTAATATTCAAGGCCAGGCCACTACTTGAGGTCGCCTTCCAATGTAAATACATGGGCTGTATTTGAAATTTCGGTTTTTGGACCCGGCTTATATTCAAGGCCAGGCTACTACATAAATCAGGCTTCTTTTCAAGGAAATACGGTATTGGAGAAAACGGGGGGGGAAAAAACAAGGACAAAATTCGTCAGAGACATTATAAGCAATTTTACAATGAAGTTTTAAATTAACAAAATGGGAAAACATATATATTAATAAATATTTTACATTATACAGTGAAACCTGCCTTTGGGTTTATAACAAAGATAAACAATGGAAGCGTAACACGGACACTAGCGATTAACAGAAATACTTAATGTAGTCGACCAGATACTATGCAAGTAATCAGCTATATATTAACTCCTTCACTTCACATAATCACACTGTGTTAGGGCATGTTTCGAAGTTTATCATTGGAAATATGTATAATATTAATATTTGCATACATGTCTGATATTAGTACTGTACCCGTTGGCAATTTGTTTGTTTATACTGTCATATTATGGAGGCAATTTGAAACAACCTATACCAGAGCGTGACTTTTAGGATCAAGCAAATTCTGCGCTACATGTGTGCACATGAAACCTGGGGCTTACCAAAGGTTATATTGTCCAGCCAAGCTGAAACACCAGTGCAATCTCTCTTTTCCGATGAAAGCATGAAATTTTCATCCTGCAAAGAGGCCGTCACTTCCCACGCATCCATAATAACGGGTCGTCAGATTTCAATTACGAGGATTATTTAAATATGCACCATTTTCCCATTACACAGTGCATTACCGAAACACAGTATATTCTGTATAGGAAGAGGGACAAAAAGATGAAAAATGAGATGCAAAACTGGTTCAATATTTGGAAATACATTTTAAAAATCTGCTTGTAAATCACCAATAATAGAATAGCTTACATCGAAAATACATGTATATGAGAGGATGCAAAGAGATGAAAAATACTGATATTGGCTCTTTTGTGACAAGTGTTGCATTCATTCAGCACAGGTTTTGACATAAATTGATTATCGTGTGTACCTTGCAATTTTTCAGCTTGAAAACACACACGTGTTCAGAATGACGGTAAACTGGAGGCAATATAAGAAGGGGAGGAGGGGGATGCAGGAAGGGATTTTGCCTTTTTTAGTTCAAGACACGACAGGTTATCTTACGTTTTCGTCTCAATTAATGGTGTCTTATTTCAATCAGAAAATCCTGATGCAAAAAAATAACTTTTATGTCACTATATATAGTCTATATCATCATCCACTCTTGTCTATATAAGTTATAGTATGTGCGTGCTCAGTTTTGTCAACAAACACAATATAAATAATGACTTTCACAACATTTTTACTCTTCATTTACGTGGAGAAATTTGAAAATTTGAAATTTGAAAGCTCGACTTTTCACTTTTCATTTGTTAAAACGTTATAATGTGTGAATTAACTTACCCAAGAAGTGGTGAATCATTACTGATCGATTGGCAGCAATTGTCAATGATCGTAGTTTATAAATAAGCCTTATTTCGATCGTCATCTCGCAACAAATTGTCGTTATATTTATCGTGCGAGCCGCCATTTTCGAACGTTTTTGAAGTGAGAACCGGAAGCGAGGCGCAGTGCTGCCATCTAGCCACTCTAGCCCAAACTAACTGAAATTTCCGATAGCAGACTGCTGCATTTCCTCTTATTTTCATTTAAAAAATAAAAACGCGAAATTTGATGTTCAATGCTTGAATGTTATTTTACGTCCAAGCGTTAAAATCAACAATTAATAATTATCCAGACAGAATCCGGTCTCCTTTTGCTTTCCCTAATTTTCTAACACTCTTTGAAATGTAGCCTACTACTTCTGCATCCCACCAGAAAAAAAAATATAAATATCGATTAAACAATATACCATTTGACGTTATTAACTGGACCGATATTATTATGGCTCAATTAATATGCATGTCTTTTATTATTCCTTTGAATTAATAATTATGATGACAAAGTAGACACAGTGTGGCTACCAGATGTTACAACCTAATACTGTCCATAAAAGTTAATATTTGTGTTTCACATTTTTATTGCTCTACCTCTTCCCCTTTATTTCCCAATGACACAATTATAACCCATTCCTGTCCTCACACTCTCTCCTCCCTGCCGTTCTTCAAAGAAATATATATAGAAAGAAATATACAGACATGTATAGAAGCCATTAAGCAACTGTTTCATAGCATAGCTTTCATTTTTCCTATATGTAAAGTGAATAAATATTTCCTTAAACATTAAAATGTGTATGTCTTCAAATATATTATCCGATGTAAATATGTGCGATGTAACAGATATACGTTGATCTAAAATATCCATCTTTTGGGGAAGTTCACAGTGCTCACTTCACAGCGAAGATGTGATTAAGAAGCGAGATGCGCACAAACGTCATTTCCATGGAAACATCGACCTCTTTGAGTCTCTGACCATGAAGGCGTAGACCAAACTAATATAGCCTCATCCTTCAATCCTCTTTCTATCCTCTTCCCATCCACCAAAAATTTCATTCCAATATTATCTCTCAGTCGCTTGCTATAAAATTCTGCACTATAGATAATGATTAGATCCAGAGCTGTGCAGCTCAAAATACTAATTACTACACGCAGTTTACATGGCTAACCATACTTCCTTAAAACCTACTTTGTTTCATTAATAGGGCCTATAGATTGTTTTCAGTAGTTTTCAAAAAAGAATTATGTATACAACATTGAGGGAATTGTGGCGAAGCCAATATTTTCTAGGATGCAATTTTGCATTTCACAAAGGACGGAATGCACACATTGAAATGCGAATTTTTATATTTGGTTTGAAGACCTTATGAATGCTGACTTTCAATATTCGAAGGCGAAGATTTCAATATCGTTCAAATAGGGAATATCGTGAATGGAAATATCTCGGTGCAAAATTTCTCCAACTTTTCAACAGAATCAAACCAAACGTTATGATTATAGGAGGGTCTGAGCAAGACTAGTAGATTGTGGTCTCAGCAATTCAGTAGGCCTAATGTACCTTTAATGGCATTAACATTTTACTAAAATTTGGGTGGGTATATATTAGTGACTCAGTGATGGATTAGTTTGTATAACATGGGGTATAAGCGTAAATATGGTTAGAAAAACGTTGGTATATGTCAGTCGAGACCACTTCAACGTCACACAGACAACTTAAATGATTACATGCCATGTGCTTGTGTGGCAGATGCATGGCCATGACTAGACATGTTGACGTCAAGCTAATGTCAAACTACATTACCCAGCTAGGAGGATTGAAAACCCCTAGGGATGTAATTACCCTAGAAAAGCAATTAAATCCTTTCACATTTCACACCATTAAACCATTCAGGCAGTCGCATCTGTGCCACCAAGACAGCATGCAGCCCAGCTGAATGCTCTGCATTTTCTCCTGTTTAACAATAATTTAATTGATAATTTGCGCGATCCGCAGGCGCCCTCTAATGGCCCAATGCAAACTCCAAACTTTAGATCTATTGTAATTTGCTGCACCAGCACGTACAGCAAGCTTTTGCATTGTGTAAACAGAATCCAAGTTGTACTATTTGATTTGGTACTACCAGAGGGCGTTGGAATGCACTGCACACGTGCGTTATTATTAGAGGAGAGTTTATATGATCCGAGTTTTATGTAAGGATCAATGACATTTAGCTATTATATTACTACACAAACACAACTTTACTCAGTATTGTAAATGTTCATAGCATGTGTAAATGTGCATTTCAGCAAATACTGAAGACGCAAGGCATATGGTACGCTTTGCCAAAATGAAATGGCATTTTCACTGCATTGTATATTGCAGGACTAATACTGAGCTGCACTTCAAGTTTCCATTTGCTATCCTTTCTTCTACATGCAGTTCAAAAGATAAAAAGTTAGCTTCGAATTTGCCTACTATATATATCATGGAATATAGTTTACTTCCACCACCAAAATGCAACCAATATATAGTGCATATCAGCATAAGGTACAACCGAAATGCCCATATATGGTCTGTGACATCTCACAGTGGAGGAATACAATAATACCGGTATCGGCCAATAGCATCACTTCAAGATTCCAAGATGGCGGCTCGCATGTTTGTGCCATTCCAACGGCAAAATCGCGTTTAGTCACCGTTTAATGCAGCCAAACTTGCCAAATTTGCGGTCATAAGCTTTTCTGAATGTTAACATCACTAAATTTTTGCTTCGAAATGTATCTCTACGCTAATGTTAATGCACCAAGAATAACAGTTCCTATTCTGGAATTCGAGAACACCATAGCAAATTCTACCAAGCGTAGAGATACATTTCGAACATAGATCTGTATAAATAGAACTACAGGCGCAATGGAACGTTTGAGTCATGACGAGCAAGGCGCCCTCTTGGAAGGGGAGTCGTAGCATGAGGTTGTATGAGGGGTGTCAAGTTGTCTGGCGTCAAATTGTCCTGGTCACCTTTTACAACGCGATTCAAGCGGGAGTTGACCGTGACCGGCTGTAATTGTCTGGCGGCATGTTTGTGGTGTGAAATTGCCCTGATCACCCTTTTACAACACGATGCAAGCAGGAATTGACGATCATTTCCCCTTCCAAGATGGCGCCTTGGTCGTCATCGAACGTCGTATGTTGCAACGAAGCGAGGTCACGTGATTGCGCCTCTAGTTCTACTTATACAGCTCTATGTGTAAAACACATTTAAAAATGCATAGACAATGGATGCAGGTCACTGTACAGTAGGTATTATCAAGAGTGGTATTACACACACAGACCACCGTCGTCATTATGACAGCCATTGTTGTGCAATGCGCTGGATTAAAAAGCACAAATGTTTGGAAATTTTGGCAGCGAATATATATGAAGTCGATCTGTATTGGCCAATGACGTCAGAACATACTCCTATGGCCATGAATATTCCTGCAATATTGCAATATTGCAAAGAAATTCTTGTTCCGGCTCATTCCTTATCCCTCTTAATTATCATGGTGCCAAACTGTCAAGAGAGAAATTTTAGTTTTCCCATTTCTTATACAGTGGTCTACTTTTCAGGTTTAAACGCATTATAAATGTATGGCACCATAATATAAAATGTGGTAAACATTCAAGGTATGCAGGTGGTCAGATTAAAGACGGTCACCAATATGTACGTATATCCTATAACACTTTTTGGTTTCCTAAAGAAGTGGTCAGCTTTGTCAGGTGGTCAGCGTGTAAGGGTAGTCAAGTTCACAAGTTTCACCACATGGCATATATGTCTCAGATCATGCATTAACTGTGTATCATTCCCAGCTTCAAAATGCAATCAATAGAGCTGAAAGACATCGAAGAAGGCTTGAAAGAAACACGTTGGTCGCAAATCGTAAAAGTATGAAAACCGTTGACACAATGGGAATATCAGTAAACCATGTTCCTGGTTTGTATACAAAGTGTAAATGTTGGATTATGCATATATTATGATCATTTATTAAAATTGTTATCAATCCACATTTACAATATAGAAGAATTACACATGCAAACGAGCATTGCTGAAATGTCACCCAAAAGTGCGACGGAAACAGCAGAAACTTAACCTGGTGTGTGCACAATAAACAATGTCATATGGTGTTAAATATATTGTGAACGTGAATTAAATTTGGCATGAATCTGCCTTTACAATATAGAAGAACTCATGGGAAAAAACATTGCTGAACTCTCACCTAGCACTGAAAATGAATGTTGCAGGCAAGGATACAGCAATTAATGGAAGAAAACAAGTGTTTGCACATAAAAAAACAAGCAATTGCAAGAAGATTTAAACTTGACAAAAAACGAGGTTGTGATAATGATGGCAAAGTTTCAGAATTTGGCTGCCAAGCATGATTCTGTAATTAGGGTAAATCACAAAAAGGTTCAAGACTTGCACACAAAATGTGCATCACTTAGAAGACAATTTCTGCAATTTGAAAACATAAAATCTGCAAATCATTTAGTCCATTTTTACACGGGATTTCATAACAGTTCAGCATTTACCTCTTTTGCCGACTACCTGGAAGGCCATGCCAAACATTAAACTTATTGGAAAGGAAAAAATACTGCAGCAAGAGCAGTTACACGCAGCAAGCTTTCTAACCAAGAAAAACTGTTTCTTGTTTTGATTTGACTCAGGATAGGCATTCCACTGTTGGGATTGGCACGATCTTTTGACATTTCGCTTCCATATGCATCATCCATTTTTACCACTTGGATCTGTTTCCTATATGTATCATGAATTAAGAGAATTATTCCCGATACCACCTCTCCAAGTAATAAAAAACACAATGCCTGCATGTTTCAAAAATTACCCTGATACAACTTTAATTATTGACTGCACTGAAATAAGAGTTCAAAAGCCATTCCGGGTGCAAGCACAGCGAGAACTATTTTCCACATACAAACATAACAACACTTTAAAGTTCCTGGTACCCATAACCCCTGCAGGATTAGTGTGTTTTGTATCTGATGTTTTTGGTGGAGCTGCCTCAGATAAGCAAATAGTGTTGGAAAGTGGATTTCTAACCAAACTGACACCAGGTCATAGCTTAATGGCTGACAAAGGCTTCCAAATTCATGATGTAATACCAGCGTACATTACATTGAACCTGCCCCCAAAATTCATGAAGGCAAGAGATGGGTAAATGCCAGAAGCAGATGTTTATTCAACCAGAAAAATCGCAAGCGAACGTGTTCATATTGAGGGCTATTCGTCGCATCAAAACATTTCAAATTCTTAATTCCGTTATTCCGTTGACATTACATGATACTATAACTCAAATTGTGACTGTATGTGCACTTTTAACAAATTTCAAGCCTGCTTTAGTTAAATAAAACAGATGCAAATGTTGCTATGATGTTATTTTAATTCCATTTGTGACATCACATTAACCATCACTTGTGCTCCTTTTCCAAACCTCATTAACATACAACAGGCAATTATTAACAACTCTTTTTAAAAGAAGTTCAGGTATTACCGCATGAGTTAAAAAATGCTGCAAGTTCTGCACATATTTGTTCCAAAAAGTATGGTCAAAGTAAATTCGCTCGACAAAAATATCACATTCGGTAAACACGACGAAATCACACCATTTATTATGGGTCACTGCCATCTGACCTTGTACCTTACAAAAAAAATATGGATGTCAAATTATAAAATACTTTTGGGATGCGTTGCGTATATACCCGGAAGTAGTAACTGTGTTTTTTCTTTAGTTGCAGTTTTCCTGCTCAGGCAGAAGGTCTTATCTTTTGCAGCATCTTCTATACAAATTCCATTTTTGCTGCTAGGGCATTTAACTTCGAGCAGACCTTCTTTTGGAATAGCTGTGGCATCGGTTACTAACCCGTCTGGTGATGCAGCTCAGTAGGATGCACTGCCTAAAATGTACAAACCACAATCTGTAACTGTTACCGGAGTGCCTTTGCTTTCCTGAGACTTCATGTAAGCCAGTATCGCTGGTTTCTCCATGCTTTTGCCATATTGTATTGATGGCACAAAATCCAGGTTCTTATTGCATATGATGTTTTTTATAATACTATCCGGACATCTCTGGCATTTCACGATTCGTCCAAACAAGGATGCAGTCAGTCTGTTTATCCGGTACTGATGCCATAATTCATTTTTTGATTGACCGAGTGTTTTTCTTTGAATTGTATGTCTTCGTCAGTCAGGTTGGGGTACAGATCTTTCCAGACCAATTTGACGACATTTTAGAATTCTAAACTTGAAATTTGTATGCCAGTTGTTTGTTTGGCGTTAGTCACATGTGCTGCAAGACATGACCAAATATGAAATGCTTAAAAGTTAAAACAATTGCAATCAAACAAATACCTGTTGAATTTGTTATATCATTCAGTGCAGGCTGTTCAGTTGTGGGTGGTTTTAAGATATCTGCATTTTCATTGACATGAAAACCAATCACTAGGTAAATTTTATCCATGGGTTTGTAATCATATTTTATTCACCTGGTATTTCTCTTAAAACCTTTTGCGAGACAACAAATGCACTTGTTAACATTTGGTTCTCAACAACCATTCCAATTTTATCTTTTTGCTCAATCGCATTTGCCTTTAGTGTTCTCGGGTCATAAACCTCTGGATATGGATGTCGCACTTTTGCCCGTGACAAGACTCCCTAGAAATATATACATACATAGTGATCAAGAGTCCAATATTGTATACAAATGTTAGCAATATGTGTCAAGATATTTATACCTTTGAATGTCTCCCAATTTCATTGTTCTGTATGGTCTTCGAATAATCTCCTACTTTCCTCGGTGCAATCCACCTGCATTTCAAATCTGTGCATGTTTTTGCATCAGGGATTTCTTTACATCCCAGGACATTGAATAAGAATAACATTTGCAGTACAGCGCCAACATTTTGACAGTTCCCAGAAGCTCTGTACAAAAACAAATAAATTCTATTTTAGTTTATATCTATAAGAAAATATTATTTTGCAACTGTGTGCATTTCAATAAATTTCAGTTCACAATGACATGGTAGCATGTATGGTACTATGTTAAAAACATTTCACAAAAAAACTGTTAAAAGGGTATAAGCTCATTGTTTTTATGACATTGTGAAATTAAATAATTTAATGAAATCTATACATTTCCAAAATAACATTTTATTGACAAAAACAAGCTTGACCTCACTTACCCTGCAGGACAATGACAGCACCCATCCTTCAACTCAAACATTGAAATGATAATAAAAACACAATAAAATCCCTTTTTCTGTGAAGGTGCAACCCTTGCACGGACTGCAAAAGGAACTCCTGGTATTGGATTGCAAGCAACGAATATATGGCTTACAAATCCCTGCAATACATATTTCCATCATTCAGCCCAGGATCTTATTACGATTGCATCCAAAAATTATTTCTTATAAATTGGCTTTTACTCATGGAATTTATGCCTCCAATAAATTTTCGTTTCATTCCTGTTTAAATCTGGTCAGTTTGTTCCTGTGATGTTACGTTTGTACAAAAAACCTTAAACATTGTGCTCTATGGCAACTTGACTGTCATCTAGCAGACCAAAATTGACAAGCAGGTGCGCAGACAGGATTCTGAGCTGCTTATGCATTGTAATAAGAAAATGCATGTCAAAGCAGACAACCATTAGTGGATAAAACAATCACATGTTGCTGTGTTATCTTACTGTTCACATTTGTTTACATTCCATGATTTGCAAATCAACTATATCCTCATCTTGCACTGAATAAAGTGCAGTGTCACCTAAACTGGGCAAAGACCCAAATAAGCTGACACTGAAGATAACTGGAAACATGTCTTACTCTTTGATGAATCATGTATTAATTTAGAGGTGTGACTATACTGGTAGATTTGTATGGAGACATGAATCTAAAAAGTTTGATGCTGACAGTTTGCTGATCAAACAAAATTCACACCATTGATATGGGATTGCAAGCACCTGTAATGATGTGTATTGTTATTGGGAAAATAACAGATGTAACACTATATATAGACATTCTTCACCAATTTCTCATTCTAAACATGGCAAATGTTACAGAGAAATTCAACAATGAAAACGTATTTCAAGATGAGAATGGAAGCTGACAGAACTATGTTTTAGGTTTTTCGAACAAATTTAATATCGCATGAATAGAGTGGTAAGCAAACACAAGATATGAACAGTAATGAAAATATATTGGAGGCATTAAAGGTATAATTGGATGTGTAAAAAACAACACATAAGAAATAATTATTAGATGCAATTGTAAAATCCTGGGCTGAATGTACTTGACAGAAACTACTGTCAGTTACTTGTAGACTCTATACCATATAACATAAAAAAGGAGTAATTCAAGGCAAACGGTGTTTAACCAAATTACAGTGATCAGATATTTATTTCCATGAATTTGCATGCAGAGTTAATTTTTTCCACACATGGACTTGCGGTTTCTGTATTTTCGTACAATTGGTATGATGAATCCCTGGAAATATTATACGATGTCTGTTAATATGTGCCATTCCAGAGAAAATATTTTTTTTCACACTCGGAAAACGTCTACTACAAATAAATTGTCATAGCACAGATTTCATGTGAAAAAGTAGTATACTTGATTGGAACTTTTTGCCAGGGGTTGCATGAATGATCAGATGGAGTTGAGGTTTTTACTTGTAGTGACTTTCTCTTTTGTCCAATGTTTGCAAATCTTGTTGTAATGGCAGTATGCCTTAATAGCTTATGCCCATCTGCCTGTTTATTCTCATTGATCATAATCAAAATGTACCTGTTTATAAAGATATGGTGCAATTCATTTGGCAAGTTCAAAATACATTGTAACTAACTTCGCATATACACTGTAAGAAATATAGGTATGGAAGAGGTGAAGGTACATTCTTTTAAAGGGATATGCACCTCAGTTGCACTCCTGGACCAGAACAATGAATATTGTCAGACCTGAGTTAGAAGCGATATTCCCAAGTGTTAAAGGGACAGTCAAGTCAAAAAAATTAATGTTATTGAGAGTGATAAACTATAGAAAATGGCTATTTGATATGTTTTTAGTAAGAAAAATTATGCAGATTTCTGTAGTCTGCTGAAATTATTTCTCCAGATCCTTATAAACTAAAAGAGCAAAAGTGCGAAACCGCGCAAAACCTGTTGCCAGTATGGCCCAATTGTAGTATCGGGCGCTTTTCGCGCAAAACCTGTTGCCAGTATCGCCAATTGTAGTATTCCGTCGCTTATCGCGCAAAACCTGTTGCCAGTATCGCCAATTGTAGTATTCTGTCGCTTATCGCGCAAAACCTGTTGCCAGTATCGCCAATTGTAGTATTCAGTCGCTTTTCGCGCAAAACCTGTTGCCAGTATCGCCCAATTGTAGTATTACGTCGCTAACTGCGCAAAACCTGTTGGCAATATCGCCCAATTGTAGTATACCGGCGCTCACCGCGCAAAACCTGTTGCCAGTATCGCCCAATTGTAGTATTCCGGCGCTCACCGCGCAAAACCTGTTGCCAGTATCGCCCAATTGTAGTATTCCGTCGCTTACCGCGCAAAACCTGTTGCCAGTATCGCCCAATTGTAGTATTCCATTGCGCAACGCGCAAAACCTGTTGCCAGTATCTCCCAATTGTAGTATTCCGTCGCTAAACGCGCAGTACTTGCGTGACAAACTAAAACACGGATTACTGGGAACCCCCATAGCCTTGCACTTTAGTTCAAGCACCCTCGTTGGCCCACAACCAGTGAAACTAGCCTTTACCTACCCCCCTGCTAGAAAGGGGCCACTACCACCAGCTAGTAGTTCAGTTGGTAGTTCAGGTTGTTCAGTCAATGTTTGAAAAGTGTACGACTTGGGGATAGTGGCCCCTTTCTAGCAGGGGGGTAGGTAGAGGCTAGTTTCTGTCCTAACTAATTGCTAATTAAGGGAGGACGTCGTGCACGACCGGGTGGAGCATGTTTTGGGGGTGGTAAATCGCGGTCGGACTTATTTAAAAATAAATGGGGCGCGATTTCGAAAAACTAACGTTATAAATTGTTCTTCATGTGTTGGGGCACCTATGGCTTCAGCGGTTTTCTAAAATTTTGGTTTGCGAAGGAATACGACATTCCAAAAGATATTTTGTGCATTTGGAATGCGTCTCGGTATCGAGATGTGACGATAGGCGGTGCTAAGTAAAATGGGGTAAATCGCAGTTTACGTCTACGATGTGGCGCTGTTATCGGTATCGCGTGATGTCACTGCAGAAAACGAACGAACATTTCGCGAGACATTTCGTGTACGTGGCGCCATCTACCCGCTAGTATCCACACAACCAACATTAGTGAACGTTTTGGCGTGAGATCGACGAAGATGTCCGTTGATTACAACAAAACTTGCATCAAATACAAACGCCAGAGGGATTTATACAAGCAGAAATGCATATATTACAAAAACCTGGTGGCAGAATAGCAAAACAAAAACAGTTTGTTCAACTTCGTTAAGCCTATTTCCTCATTTTTCATTTAAAAAATAATAGACCATGGGGAACCACTGTTTGTGTATTCACCACATCGTTGAGGTTGTGTAGGTTGCGTAGTTTGAGACATAAGTAGAAAAACCAAACATCTGTATATTTAATTCATGTTGAAGCGAGGTCTTACATGGTTGATGTCGGAGCGAGAAGAGAGAGAGAGAGAGTTGAAAGGACTGAGGGTTTGTTAAGGTCCTAGGACCGTGGAAAAGTACAATGGACCAATCGGAGAAACAGGTAAACAAGGCCATAAACCAAGTTTGGCATTGAAAGTTAAAACAGAAATAGTTCGTAGGAAATATAATACACGTGGGAAATTAATATCTAATAATATCCGTGATCCGCCACAAGACATTTAAGTCTAACTGGCGACGGACTGATGCTGGCTTGCAGTGGTTATCAGTGTTGCAAAACTTGGAAACCTTATCAATCATTCAAATTGATGTAATAACAGTTTGATGTCATTGTGTGCAGCAGCACTTAATTTTTTATTATCAAATGTCTTGCAAGTTTTGTACTAAATATAGATTACCTCAAAATCATGCAAGGCCATATCACGTTGCAAAAGTCTTAGACGGTTGACCAAGGAGTTATAAGTGGGTTCAGGAGGTCCAAACATCCTTGTCTGACTCGAATCGATTAACCTTGCTCGAATCAAACGGTGCGCTTCTGTGCATGCGTGACCGCCCCCATGTTGCTGGTGGTTTTGAACTGCGTGCAATCGCGTTATCAATGTTGCTACATTGAGGTAAGTAGCATCGCGTCCGTAAACAATTTGATTCTCCATAATAAAATGGTTTCAGAAAGGGTAGATCTTGTTTGACAAACTTATTAGAATTCTTTGAGGTAATTACTAAATGGGTTGATGGGGGCTC
>JAQIWR010001369.1:0-14068 GCA_034695945.1 Glomeris hexasticha
TGTGTGTGTGTGTGTGTGTGTGTGTGTGTGTGCAATGTGTATCTCACCCTACTTAATGATATCGTCCCAGATGCCATCCTCTAAACATGTTACTGGCAAGAGCACTCAACCAGTGCACAGTGTCCATAGCTCCATGTTGCCAACTCATCTATTGAATTATGCTCGCAAATTTAGCCACTTCATGTCAGTGTAGTACAAGACTATACACATTACACAAGCATATATATAATGGAATCTGTCCATATACAAAATGTCAGAAAAACACTTATTTTTGGACAAATGTTTAATTTTGAAATGTTCCATAAAAAGTATGTTCTTTCTCAAAATTATCCTGCAATTCCATTAACCAATTATTTTGCATACTTATTACTATTTGTTATTCATATTATTGTTCATTTCAGCTCAAGTTCAGCTGGGTGTTTTACGTATTACGCACGACTCCGAACAGCTCCTATTTTCAACACTTGTGCAGCAACTTAATTATGGACCACCCAGTAAAAGAAACGTATTTACACGATAAAAAAACAGACCTCGAGTTTGACGAGGGTATGTCGAATGTCTACGGCACATGCAATGACGTCATCTAAGTCACAAGGCTCGAAACATGCAACATCCTCTGGCAGATTCTGGACACAAGCGAACACAAGTTAGCATTTCCATGATAAAATCTGAATTGCATAAAGGAAGTATGAATGCATTTATATTTGTTATTCAGCGTGTATTTGTAAAAGTACGCTAAGGATATTCGGTATACACCAACTGGTGTCTTACTTCTTATAGCTCCGGCGGCTTTCTCGCAAATCGATAATCGCTTGAAGCCAGGCCATCTTCTCACGATATATACCAAATAATAACTTATATAATAAGGTAAGTCCGCCTGACTGAGCCCTATGGGTATTGGACATCAGTGGGAAACATTCGCACTGGACCAAATAAACAACAACCACTCCCACTTCTCCTTACTCTAGCTAAAAGCTAAAATATTAATAACAAAACAATAAATTGCATGTACAGCATATTATTTACGCCACTTTAAGACGCAATGTAATCAAATGTCTATATATAAATATATGAATAGCTTTGCATTGTATATTTTTAATCACTTTCCAAGCAGTGCTTCAATTGCTGGACATAATTTATGTATGCGCCCTAGGTGCAAGATTTCCAAGATGTCATCAACTTCAACATTTTAAACTGGCCCAAAAATTCCGTGTCGGCGGAATGTAAATTGCGTTTTGCAAGCAGCATTCCAGCTGCTAATTTCATGGCACACTGCGGAGGAACAAGTTTTGTCTTGCGCTATAGCCAACATGAAAAAATTAACCTTCTTCGTGTCACTGTCAGTACTTTTATATCGACAAACTAACTGGATGCGGCAGCAGGTTGTGACAGCTCAATTGTGTCACACAATTCCACAAAACCATACATACAATTCAATCCCTTTTTCCAATTTCTTACCGCTAGCTCGTGACTTCTCGGAAGAAAATTCATTACGCGCATGTACACACAGTGAACAACTTGTAAATAATCCCGGCCTTTACAGCAAACTTCTACTGTAGAAGTATTAAATTATTTCAGTTTCCAAATAAATATTCAATCAAAAAGGGATGTAGCTCACCACATATGAGTTTTCTTTAGTGCAATCCACTTTTCAAACTAGTAGTTCTACATACTGTATAGGTTGAAATTCAAGTAAAAATCATACATTTCTGTAGAAAATTTTCCCTTTATCAAACAGCATGTACTATATAATGTTCAGAAATTATAGTTTAGTCACCATCAATTCAATAAAATCCAACTAATACCATAATGCAATGAGTATGATTTGCGAATGTTGCCCACCACTGCTAATGCGCACCCAAGTTTTGTGCCCCGGATCTCGCCGCTTGCGCAAACATTTCGCCGCCGCACCATTGATCGGGTTTATCTTTGTGTACAAGGAACACTTGAAAGAAAATTATTTTGCCTGAGTACGTAATGCACTTACAAGGTTCTTGTCCAGGGCGCTCTGAACGTCCTCCACATCTCCAACGACAACAACTTGAGCCTTGAGCATGTGCTCGACGAGCAGCAGCCAATCTCGCAGTTCTTTCGCAGTCCTATCCAGATCTCCTAGCTTGGTGGGAGTGGATGCCGCCAGGGGCGCCACTGTTACAACCTCCACCGATCCATCTTGGCAACGAAATAAATAGACACCAGTTACATGATGATCCTGATGGAAAACCGTACGGCATGCGCAATGTGACAAAAAGAGAAAAAGTCAACCGTAAAGCAGCAACAAAAGAAGAGAAAACACAAAGACAGACAACCTTATATAATGTACTTTTTGTTATTTCCCCAGGATATAAATGAAAATAAATAAAACATGGCTTGCGAGAAAATCCTTTCGCATTGTCTTTGTACGTAGTATAATGTACTACGTACTACGGCATAGTAATACGCGTAACTGTCAGAAAACTATTTCCGTTGCGGTGACACCGGAATAAAACCACACCCATGTCCATGTCACTATTCCTTCATTTTTTCCCCTCCATTTTCTCCTTTGGGAGAGACCTTTGGAAGCTTCACTTTTTACCTATTATTCCCAAGACATACTGTTATACCGTACGAGCAAAAGAAAACACCTTTGCCGCGTAACTATACAATAACTCTTCGGAATAAAGGAAAAGCCGAAGAACATGTACTTCATTGTATCTCTTTCCCCTCCTCCTGCTTCCTCAAAATCCTTCATTGATTTTATCGATCAGTGGTTGCTCTTTAATCGAGTCATGTCAACTATACAATGTGACACTTTTCTCGCATAGGGCCCAACCATTATTTTCATAATCGAAGCAATTTCCACCCACCATTGTTTGCAATAAACCCTTCTCACTCTATATTCATAGCATGCATTTCACAGGCCATTATAACCAAAGACAAGTGGTCATATAGCGTAGTAATTATTCTTCCCTTATTTTATGTCTTACCACTTGATATTGGAAATTACTTCCAATCTATTATCATGAATCAAAGTATTCAAGTATAATAACAAGTAACTGTCTGACAATTGTTTTATTATTATAAGTGTTATAAAGATGGGATTATTCATTAATTATGTCCTTTTTATATAAACATGTACACATATATTTGCAATGTTTTCCGTTATTTCATAAACACTTCAGTAATTATTACATACGTATCTTTACAATCTGCATTTACGAGTTATTCAAATAATATCTGCGTACAGAATAGTAAGATCATATTAACTATTCATGTTTCCTGTCATCTCATTCTCATGCGGATCACGTCTAATGTTCAAGAAACTAATACATAAAAGTAGTTTTCCAAGCATAAAGTCTTGTTTATATTACTACACTTGCTATATATCAATATTTACTGCGGATTTATCTTACGGCTAAAATATTGTACCGTGTAACAGAAAACTTTTCTGTTTCCAGTGGGACAGTTTTTAAATTTCTTTTATCAATATGAGAAAGAAAAGGAAAATAAATGACTATTGAATAAGTTTCCAAAAAATAGCTTTCAGATTGTTTAATAGATAGGCACATTGTATAAAAATCAAAATTGCACCGTGCGGCTAAAATGGTTCGCGTCAAAGACAACGAAAACGTATGATTGATAGACCTTGTTTCTAATCTGGATTTTTACGCTTTTAAATCCACCTGCACAGTTTCAATTGATAGAACTCAACCTGCTTCACATTGTATTCACTATACCCGGTAATAATGGTAATTGTAATTAATAATTGACTTGTATTCGTGTCGGTTTGCCATCTTGGTGAACGGCACTTCTACAATCCTAGTAATACCTTGCATGACAAGAATATACAGGATTATAGCGTTGCTACTGATGGACAGCGAAATCCCTGTCTTTTGGTATAAAAGGTAAAGTAGGTATCGATCCGCTTCGACTCCGTCCCAAAAGAAAATAGTGCAAAATAAATAAAACAACTATGTTGGAAAGAATTCATAATTCATGGCGGGTGTTATTCGCACGAAAAATACCCATTGCAATATTTCGCCTTTAAATGGTGGTGCAACGCCATGGAAATTGGGATTAAACTTAATCCCGTGCTGCGTGTCACCGCTAGCTAAATCCGCCAATGAGACGTTTATATCTTTTCCTTTTGTGAATTCATTCGATATGAATCAAAAGGAAAATTCGAAAAGTTGGCAACCCGGTGCGCAATCGATCCATGTCTATTTCCTCAAATAGGGGGGGAAGGGACTGAAATGGAGAAAAAAATACAGGGTAAATGTATGATTTTGCGAGAAGCAATACGAAGCCCTCGGGTTTGAGTCCTTTACTTCTTCGACATGCACGGCACGAATTTCAAGCAAATCTAGTACCGAAGAACTTCCGTGCAATTTCATCTCTCCGCTGATATTAGTCATCATTTTACTATGACTGCCAGTTCAGCGAACAACAGATGAAGAATTCCTCGCAAAGACAATTTAAAAAAAGCCAGTATAACCAACCAGCTGGCTTCCTATCATATTGGAGCAGTTCCATCTCGGCTCCGATGTCATCGTAAAAACTCTTTTCATAATGTACCTTTAACCTCACAACTTGGTACGTAAACGCCTTTTGAAAATGACAAAATTGGATTTCGGCAAACGAGAAATATTCTCGATAGCCTTGCTTTTTTTCCACATTCACTGCATACATACGCTGCACGTGAATGCAATACACAAATCTTTAAACCGGCCTGTTCAATTATTTAGGCAAAATATGTCTCGTATTTACTGCAAACGCAATTACGAGACAAGCCACGTATGAATCCTTGCGGACAACATTAAATCAGCGTGCGGATTCCCCGTCATCGGATTCAACGCATTATTAACCGCAACATTTGGTAATACCTTTGACAATAATCCAATTTCAAGCCTGCAATAATCATCATTTACCAGATAAAAGCAAAATATACAAACCCGATCAGCTCACATAGTTCCTGGATACGTTATATGCGCGTATTGATTGCGGATTAATTTCAAAAGCACTTGCTACCATGTATGATTGAAACCCCAGAGGATAGATTATACGGTAACAGAAGCAGAATCAATATTGCATACGTTTGATTGCAAACATGCAATTTGCTTATTGCAAACACACAAATCCCAAAGTACCATCTACGCAAACAACATCAAATTATATTTACTGATTGGAGGTAATGATTTTAACCAGTGGTTCGAAGAACCTGAACATTGCATGACCAGTAAAGACAATTAGGTTTGCAAAATTTACCTGCAGTTTCAATGACGGTTGCGCGCGGCGGAGTTTGCGGTCTCCATTTGTCGGCTGCCGGTAACATTGGCTCATCCGGGTTGTCAGGTTTTTCTGGCAAAACTTCGTCCTGTTTGCTGCACTGAAGTTGTACTTCATCAGCAATAGAACTCACATTATCCACCACGGCTTTATTATCTTTATCGGGTGCAGTCTACGATATACGGGAAATAAGCTTTGAAAAAAAACCCACATGGGCAGGATACGAGTCAAAAAACTTGATATCATGTCACTCACTTGAAGCTGTGATGCGGAATTCACGGTTGCAAGAGCATTTTCCGTAGAAATCAACTCTTTCCTTTTCTCCAGGAGAGATTCCAAATCTTGAGATTGCGCCGGCAAACTTTGAGAAACCTATAATTGGTGAAAAAAAAAATAAAATAATAAACATCAAGGAAAATGATTCAACACGTGAACAAAACTATATAAATTCTAGAGTAATAATTAAAATTTGCTTTGACATATTACTTTCCCTATATTTAATATCAATAGTCAGTTTCAAAAAGCCTTCAACGTAACTCCTGTCGGTTTCTCAACCGGTTCGCAAATCACGCAACTTTCCGCTTGTTAATTAGTTTAAGTGGGGAAACAAGATTGCAAAACACCGGGTTAATTTAACCGTTCACGTACTTTTTGCAGCCTTGCTTTCAGCGCATCGACATTTTCATTTCCCAGAAGATGTTTGCTGGATTCAAGAGCCGCTAATTGCTGTTCTCGCTCGGCAACTTGCTCGTTTTTCTCCTTAGTACGACGCAGCTTTTCTTCAAGGCACGAAATATCTGTTGCGTTCGGGTCGCGGTCTAAAACGGCTTCGGCTTCATCCACCCAAAAAAGTAACTCTTCCAACTTTACGCCCATTTCTGCAGTGCTGGCACTTTCCTGATTAAACCTAATTATGTAAGAGTAGGAGGAGTAGGAGGAGGAGGAGGAGGAGGAGAATATACATGGGTATGACTTTTTTTAAAAGCTGCGCGCCAAACAAAACGATCGATCACCGGTCTCTGCGATTAGCAAGTTCCGCAAGGAGAGCTTTCATCCGCCGTGACAGCGTGTCCATTCTTTCTTGCAAGATAATCGAATCCGGCGAGGAAATATGCTGCGAAATGTCTTTTGCCACAACCAGAAGAGCGGAGAATGAACGATGACGATTCGCAACTTCGTCTTCGACTTCCTGCAACAAAAGTCAAATGTAAACTTGTAATTAACATCCATGACCTATTGTAGCGCTTTATATGAAATGTCGGAATATCTCGTACATTTACTACTACAGGATACGGCGCGAGCATATATTAAATCGAGCAAAAAATACACGTGTCACCATGAGATTGAGAATAATGGTGATTCATTGCGCAATCTGTAGCCTCTGTCATAAAAATCCAGAATCCAATTTAAGCAAGAAGAAAAAATATTTAAACAATATTTCCGTCTTTTTTTTGGTTTCAAATAAGAACTGCGAATATAACCATTCATTGCCATCGCAGAAATATAGAGGTTCAACCACCGTAAACAAAATCCAGTGCGTAGAATTAAAAAACTTCCAACCCAGACTAACTGAAAAATCAATATTCCTAAAACGAAGTGGTACACTAAATAGTCTCCTGCAAAACCGAAACCACATTTTGAAGTAAAACTAGCAAAATATTTTTGCTTCGGAAGTCTTTAATAGCAACATACGCAACTATATTTTGTTTAGGAAAGGTTTAACAGTGAATTACTTGCTTTAAAAAGCAATGACAATTTTTCATAACACACAACAAAATAAACTTTACCGCAGAATTTTACTCACTTTCTGCACCAACTTTGCTGCATCTTTGTCCGCATCGTCTCGGCTTTGTACGAGTTTTGACTCCGACGCGGCTAACCAATCGTCCAATATTTGCAGATCATTGCAAAACTGGCTCCACTTTTCACTCGCCACGATCCACCGACTATTAATCATATCATAATTACTGTCAAACATATTCGAAAACAAAAGGAAAAGTCACAAACATACTTTTGCTTATCCAGAAATGCTTCCATGATACGCTGCCAATCTTCGCTAAGCTTCTCCGTCACTTTCTGAATAAGTTCCACCTGCTCAGCGTTGCACGACTCCATAACCCCATTTTTGTCCTTCATTATTTCCGATACGTTTGGTTCTAAACACTGAATCCCATCCTTCACCATCTGCAAATGCAACGCATTAATTTAGTCTCCGTACGTAAACACCTACCAATTAAACCAATATAATTGTCACTGACCTTCAGTACTTCTCCTTTCCTTTCCAAATCTTCGTACTCTTTGCCGAGGAACTCCGACACATTTAGCTGCCGTGAAATTGCCGACACGGCTTCTCGTATTTTGTAAACTTTTGCCACAAAATCCGGCACGCGGGTCACATCCGCCACAAGACTCTGCAAATTCAAGAGGAACAATTCATCTAAATGCTTCCCATATTTCCTTATCGTAAAGGATTCACATCATGCAAAGTCTAATTACGGATGTTGCCGTCGATGCAAAGCGTTCACCCGATGCGGAAATTTTGGCAACCGCTTTCTGCCAATCTACAAGCAGTTGACAGTGCATCGGCTCAGCTGATAACAAACCAGCACTTTTGCCAGGAACTTCTGCACAAAGACAAGATGCTTTCTCCAATTCGATCTGTTTAACTTCCGACTCCAACTGAAAAGCATGACCGCGTCAGACATCGGACAACTAGTTACACTCTGATATGTTGAAAAACGCCAACCTGGATGGCTTTGTGAGTGTTGACGTCTGCATCAGGCAACCGAATATCAAGAGTTAGGAACCATTTGGTCAGATCGGCATGTTTCATCTCGTACAGCTCACAGATAGGCTGCACCGAAGTCAGAGCAACTTTTTTTGTCTGTAAACAACGAAACCCAATTACAATCAGATTAAAGTTTGGGTTTAATTGAATCTAAAAATGTAACAAATACTTTACCTCCATGTTAAGTTTCACTGCCTGCCAGCGTTCATGCAGCGCTTCCATTTTCTGTCTCAATCTTTCGGCAGTCTGCGGGTTGTCCCATTCCGTCTTATCAGACATTACACTGGCCTGCTGCGTAACTGATGCTATATCTGCATCCAAGCTCTTCAGACCATCAGTGATCATCTGTAATGCAAACCACTAGATAAGAATACCGCATTTTGCTAAAAATAAGTACTACCCTACGATTGTCCCTACTGTCATTTTGCCATTGATGACCTTCTGGAAGTCAACGTCAACCACTTCTTGTTTACAGCAACTAATTGAAAAGGCATCCACACGGTTCAAGACTCTTTCCAACTCCGTCACGACCATCTCGGCCTGCATCTCCAATTTCTTCGGACTACTTTTGGGTGGTGATGGCGACATTTTCACCGTTTCAACACTGCTACTTTCCGAAGAGGTTCCAGTGGCCACTGACGTGGTGATAATTTTCGGAGGAGATGACACCGACCGAGCAGTCACGTTGACTACCACAGTTGATCTCTCGTTAACTTTTCCCTGGCTCACCTTACCCTGGAAACGGAAACAATGGTAAATGACAATAAGACAGATAACTTGAATGGCGTTATTCGTAAAAGGTCGACTATACCTTGATGGCTTCGACCATCCGCTCCCATCGTTGATTGAAAGCTATAAGCTGAGGTTCTGCGGCTTCTTGGTACCGCTGACCCTTGGTCATCAGCTCAACGGCAATATCACGCAGCTCGTTTACTTTACTTCGCAACTCGCTCAGTTCTCCTTGAAGTTTCTGAATGGGATAACAAACATTGAATGCCAGATTCATCTTCAGAATGGACAAAGATCGTACCTTGTACTTTGCAATCTCGGAATCACTGTTTTTCTCTATTGATGATAATTTATTAGATGCTTGCAGCGAGTCTTCGGCTGAGTCCAGCCATGATTTAACATCGGACAGCAACCCACGAAACTCCTGAAGCAGCGAGTCTCCCTCGTGAATAGCATCCTACACAAACAGAAATAGAAGTGTATATTGGTATTTGCAGCTTGTACATGTCAACCAATGCAGTGTAAAGTTTCAATCAGATAAAACCCTTCAATCCTACAATATTATGTTCGGTTTGAATCAACAGCTAACGCAGATTGGTATTCACTATTTCATTGCATACGTCAAGTTCAATAGACTGAATATACTAGGAAGTTTCACTTTAATTACCTTCATCGACTTAATTCGATTCCCCAAACGCATCTGAAGTCTTTCCCATTGTCTGCAAATTTCACAGATCTGCGTTTCAAGTTTCTGGAGAGTTCCCGGTCCGGCAATGTCGCACAAGGCGGAACTCAATTCTATTGCTGAATCCAGATCGGGACGAATTTTGGGCATTTCCGCCAAAACTTTCTATATTAGACAGACAAAATACTGAGTTGAAATCACCATCACAATCGTTTCCACTCTAAATAAAGATAGTGGAAAGTTAGTGAAACATAAACCAAATTTCACACTTCTAAATATGCCCATGGCCGTTTTTGTGATTTGGCACAATTTTCATTCAAGAGTAAACTTTAATTGCAAAGAGGTCTAGTCTACGTACAACAGCAGATGACAATTCCAAATATACCTCAGCGTAATCAAGTTCATCGTGCAGATCTTTCGGGGGAATCTGCGCCTCTCTTCGATCCAAGTCACGCTCGCTGACATCCAACCACTCGCTGGTGCCATCAATGTCCTTCTTAAGCCTCTTGGACAATTTTAAAGCTCTCTCCAGCAAAGATTTCGTTTCGGCAACTTGGCCACCCAAGTGATTGTACAGCGCTTTCAGCTGGTCAATTTGGCCGTTTAACTGCCGAGGAGATTCCACCTGCTCCGTTTGAGCCAAGTGTCTACCAGTTTTTATTACGTATTCCACTTCCAGTTTTATATCGCTTAACTGCTTGTAAAATGTCTGCAAAATTGTAAAACGTATGTTACAATATAGCAAAAACAAGAAAGTCAACTGCAAATTCCCAGGTTGATGGGACGGGACAAACCATGTAGACGGAGAGTTGTTCTTGGATGCTTTCTGGGTTTTCATCTTGAATTTCAAGCTCGACAATGTTGCCATCGGCTTCGCTCAATATTTTGGTGACATGGATCAACTTGGCCTTGAATTCAACTAGATTTTTGATCCTCTTCCACCTAACCAGCATCTCTGTCATTCGCGATCTCAACACGTTCACTTGCTCTTCGAGTCTGCAAGCAGCTTCTTGTTTTCCTTGTCCTCTGTAAACTTGTACGTGATTTTCAAGTTCTTTCAAATGTGCCTCGTGATCCTCTATTTCACGCGTTGTTTTCTAAATACGGAAACAACAAACATGTTAATAATATACCGGATGACACCGTCCCTGATATTTCTGTAAAAGGGGGAAATATTTACATCCACGTCCTCAGGAGTCATCACTAGTGAAGATAGATTGTGTTTGGCTTGCACTTGAAACTTTGCATCAACCCTTTCAATCCATTCCCTTATGATTAAAATTTGGCGTTCCAACAGCTGTGCTTGATTCACGCTTGTCTCAAGGAATTGTTGTTGTTCCCGTGCCTGAATTTTCAGTAAAAACACCATATATTACATTTCCTTCTTGTATTATCCATTTTTCGAAAGCCTACAAACCTGTTTTTGCAACTGAGTCCAATTGTTCGTGATTCGCTTTATCTCCTGATGAATGAAATCAACAAGTACGCCATCTTCGATTACAGCTTGCGCGCTTTTATTCAACCTCTTCGTAAGTTCTTCCCGAGATCCAAGTTGAACTTCAAGATCCTTTACATTAGAGAACATAGTCAATACAATTAAATCAACCGATATTTCCTTAACCTGGAAATTAAACTCTGATTAAATGCATTACATCAAGTTGTGCTGCAATCTCTTCAGCATCAGCTGGCAGCTGTTTCCATTTCTTCAGTTTCTTCTCCAACTTATCCACCCAATCAGCTTCTTGAGTCACCAAACCTATTGCAACAACTTATTAAAGTCTGCCTAAGCAGCCTTGCAACAACTTGGCATCTCACTTTTAAACTCCGTGTAATGGGTGACGGCTTTCTTAAGGACCGCATAGTTCTCGTTGATCGCATTTACTACTTTAGACCATCGAGTGTTCAAGTACGAAAAGCGCCTTGCAAGATCATCCGTACCTCCGCTGCACAAAATAGTCCTACCGGTTTCATTCAAGTCTTTGAACTCTGGCACTTTGGTGTCAACTTGGTCTTTCAGTGTCTGTGTCGATCGATAATGTTATTTTTATTTGTGCACCACACACATCACGCAATGGGTTAAATACGTACCTGGTGTTTCTTGACTAGAACATTTAGTTCTGCACTGCTTTCAACATTGTAAATGGATGGAATTTCTTGTTCGAGGACATTCAACCATTCTATGAGGTGATCTACGTAAGTGACCACTTGACGGCTCCGACCAAGGGCATCATTCAGTGTTCTGTTCTGATCCCGGGCAACCCTCAGCACCTGTTTTAATAGAGAAACTAACTGAATATAAGTGATTCCAATACAATTTTATCAATAGGATCAGGCAGATGTAAAAACGTACCGTCTGCCACCTCTCGTTCAGATCACTTAGTTGGTTCTTTAGCCTGAATGCAAAATCTGGGTTTGCGTGTTCAAGAAGCTTCTTGCCACAGTCGTTGATGTTGTTTACGTTTGGCTGCAGGGTGACAATATCCTCCTGGAGAGCCTGACAATTCCATTGAATTGAATCATACTGACTTTTGTTTTATGCATGACATAAAAATAAGATACGTATGTATTTACATTGCTTTGCTCCAGTTGCGCTAACAAAGTGTCAACATTGCCAAACGCAGCCTTTTCCGCGTGAAGGAATATGTCAACATCCTTCAACCAATTGTGCAGCCCGTCAACTTCATCCTAAAAGTGGATTTGAGACCGTTCAATCGGATTGATGTGCAAAATAAATATAGAATATACAAAACTAATATACCTGAAACTGCCTCAGCTGCGAGATGCTTTTCTCGAACATCTGCCGACGGTCAACCAGAAGGAAACAAACATCACTCCACCGCTTGTTCAACTGCTTCAGTTCCTGCTCCAGCTTTCTCATTGGCTGCGAAGCTTCTCCACTGGATTTCATCTTATCTATCATTCCTTGCCCAGCTTTGTTCACGTACGACAGACTAGACTCTTGTTCGTTTATCGTCGTCTGAATTTCCTGATTATATAGTACATTTCCAAGAATTAAACAATAATTTAAATCGAACTGCGCAATAACAAATTCACTTGCTTTGTATTTTTGCAACTGGTCTTCCATAAACCCTAACTCGGCAACTTGGAATTCTTCCGACGCCAGAACTTCATCCACATGATTGATCCATCGAACGAGCGCCTCCATCGCTTCCAAAAACTTCTTCGGTGGCGTTTTCTCCATCGCGTGGCAAAGCTCATTCAAACATTTATCTGCACCACCAAATCAAGAACCAGAAAAAGTATTAAATACCTACCATTCAACGCAAACTTCACATGTACTCACTCATGTTTGCGTAAGTTAGTTCCCAGGCTTTCGTAAATTTTTCCGCATCGTTACGTATGGTATTCTGCTCATACGTTATGGATGCCAAATCTTTCGCCTTCGACTTTACAAAACTAACACGATCCTCATGAGTTTGCATCCCTTTCAACTTAGCCTTAAAGAAATTACGGAACATTGCTTTAGTGATAAATTCTTGGACAAAAGTTGATTTCACTTTGATAAGCTCAAAACTCACCTTGCACTGTTCCATCAGAGAAGTCGTGAGAGACCCATCGTCTAAGGCCTTGCCCACTGTCTGAACCCAGTTATAATAACCACGGTGAATATCCTCCAAAGTCCCGAGTTCGTCGTAGAACCTGTTCTTTTCGATTTGAAATGAGATTTTGTCCTTGCGGTCATTCAGAAGCACTTGCAGATCTTCCCAACGAGTTTGTAAATCTTCCAAAGATTTCTTCAGGGAATGATTTCCAGGTTTACCTATATTTTAATTGCACTCTATTAATTCAACGTGTCCCATCTATGTTAACCATTATAATTCAGATAACAGTTCACATCATCTATTTTAATAATAACATATATCACTTCAAAAATAATTCGGTACACTCAAAGTGACTAGATGACAACAGAACAGAAATGGGTAAGCTTTCCAAAATTCAGAAATAAATGCTTAAATCATTTGCCTTCAGAAATCAGAAATTTAAATGTGCATCAAGTCACCTTGATATTTTCTACATTATTACTTACATATATAATTCCCAAATCTGGCTGTTTAAAAATTACAATGATGGGAACGCATAGATCAGATGGAGCGGGAGAAGAGGATTAGATTGGAAAATGTAGAAAAAGCAAGAAAGCATAGAATCAGTACAGAAGAATGACCACCATTAACATTTCCAAGAAAGCAAGCAACCTTTGTATAATAAAGCAACAGAGTGCATACACAAAACTAATACGTTGTACACACTTCTCTCACCAGAACTTGGTTCGGTCAATAACTGCCTTCCTTGAGCCAACACTGAATGAACTTCATCTTTACGTGCAAAAACATCTGCCTCCGTCTCCTGAAAACGTACAAGTTCACCAAAATCATATTTCTCATTCGTGACACAAAATGAATATGGCAACAATTAAAGGGACAGTAACCGATGTAACAAAAAAATTATATGTTGTGCACAATAAAAAACTATAAAAAGTTGAGATAGAAAGTACTATTAAATTCACAATAGTTAACGAGAAATTAAATAATAACCATCCTCAAAGGGGCGTGGTTACGCAGTTCTTTTTTGGTCAGGACAAG
>JAQIWR010001370.1:0-14058 GCA_034695945.1 Glomeris hexasticha
AATAACCGTCTAACTATTTTATTTCTCAATGAATGAAGACAAAACTTGGTCGGTTTCTGCAGTAGAGAGTGTTGTTTCAGAAAAAAATTATAAAATGGTTGTATCTTTTGAGGGAAGGAAAATGCAAGCATGGAAGTGGGAAACTGTTAGCTTGTCCCTAATCGGTTGTCCGCCACTGTATATCATGCTAGCTGTCAATTATAATTACTATTATAATTACCATGTGTTACCATATATGGTAACACATTTTACCTTTGTCTGATTGATCTCCGATTATAATAAGAAATGTGACACATGTGCCATAACAGTAAATAGCAATTAATATTGAGCACAAGTGGCCCAAAGGGCCACTACAATTTCGAACGACATCCTGGTACGTTTCTGACCTAGAGATGTCAGCGCAGTACGCAAGTATAAGTAATGCCAACAATACAAATGCCAACAAAACCTGAAATAAAAATTAAGAAATTCTTACAGGAATTGGCACGGATGTATACATGCCCAAGTTTCAAAGGTTGTTTATTGACTTGCCACTTGAACGGAAATTGCTACTGATATTCCTCCAGCTTCATGAAATGCTCGAGGGAAATTCAAAATTCCCGCTCCCAAAGCGGCATTCACGACCAGAAATGTTGCAAAAAACCAGTGCGTTCCTGTCGTGAATATTAATTTATCAGTACAATTACAATTTTTTACATAAATTATGTAAATGCATGGTACTGACCTGGTTGGGTTATTTCAGTAACTACATCACTATTAACGGAAAGAGGAGCTAAAACATCGATTTCGTGGTCGTCGATTCCTTCGATTAGCTCACTATCGCCCCATTGCTGCGCTGACATTTTTAAACTGTTGATGTAAAACTGCCTGCAGCAGTTTCATTTCAAAATAAAATGACGTCAGAATTCGTCTGTTCGACCGAATCCAGTGACCAAAAGTCTGTCATCTTGTAATTGGGATCATTGATCAAATCCTGTCAAAAATAGTCATATCTCAAGTGAACAATATGTTTACATCCTTTGTATGAATTTTGTCTGCTGCCATCTGCCGGGAATTGTGACAACTAAAAGTATTGGGGAGTGATTGCTGCGAGTGCCAATAGATGGCGCCTAAAAGAAAACATAGCTTATCAGCACTGTACCGTACTCTACTGTACTACGCCGTGCTTATCAGCTTGGGAGCTTCTCGTTATGCGCTCCGCTGACTGCGCGGCTCTATCAAACTGTATGCACGCGGTGTTTGAAGGTGTTTGGCTCATACTTGGACGAATAGGGTGCTAACTATGATGGAAGAAATTGATTTTAATGAAGAAGTTTTGGCAGATAGGTGAGAAATAATATTCCATGTAAATTGAACCTGCAGGTGTGACGTGCAATCGTTTTTCGCTAGCATCGATCGCCCGCAATATTTCGATCACGTGACTCATAGGATTACCTTGCGTTCTCAGTTGAAAATTGCGAGCCAGCTGATTTCATGCAATAAAGTTGCGCACTTTCACTAATAATATTTTGCTTTGTTTCTAGCAAAGGAGGGAAGGATGTAATGTTTGATTGTATAGTGGGCTGCATAGAAGACATAATAATCGGTAAAGCATGTTGTAAATGTTATTTTGATTCATTTTTGAATATTACATTTTTTAAACTTGGAATTTCATTCATTCAGATGACCATTTCCAAACATTGCAAAACTCATTCCTAGACAGGTATTTCGTAGAATTTGACGATTCGGAGGAAAATAAGCTGGTTTATATGGATATCTTCAAAGCATACGTTAGTATTGTACATACATAAAAATGGGGTGTAATATCTTTGAACACAAATTGAGTTTTTCAACAATTTTGGTTGCAGAATGCTGTTATAGAGAGGTACATTGAAAAGCAGCTTCTTCAAAGGATTCCAAACTTTGTGATGAGCGATTTCGTCTCTCAGCTGGTGTAATATTACCAAACTTATTAATATATAACAAGCTATAACTGAATGTCCATTGATATTATACTGTAAATTTATTGTAATTCTTGCAGGGCTCGAAAAAACGAGTTGGAAGGTGAAGTTTTTGAAATGCTACTGACATTTAGTGACTTTATGGCTTTTAAAGAACTCATTCTGGACTATAAACATGTAAGCATACCATTAATACTCTACAACTATTATGAATAACAATAAATTTAAACACATTAACTCTCAATTTATTGAAGCTGTGCAAATACATAGTAATATTATGATGAGAAATATGTATAATAAATATCTTGGCGGTATTTATAACTGGATTTGTAATTTCAGGCCAAAGAGGGCAATGCAGTGGATCTGAGCCCTGGATTGACTGTAACCCCTGTAAACCGTTCCTCTCGGTGACCACGCGGCATGTTAGGTAATCTGTCGTGTTGATGTCCGATTCCTCGAATCTCTTGGCCGAAACTTTTGTCATCCTTTCTGGTTAAACACATTGATACTGGTATTGCACGAGTGTAAATCTCATTCTTCAATTTCCCTAATGAGAAACTTACCATAATCTGCAATCTCATCCGCTTACCGTGACACCACACCGGTCCTCTACCACCACCAAGCGAACGCCAGGTCCTTTCTGAGGTGTCATCTCAATGTGCGGGTGATCACTCGGTCTAGCACCGACGTAAATATCACTCAGGTTGTATACTCCAGGTCCAAAGATGGCGGCCCTCAGCGACAAGGTGCGCGTCTCTTGCGGCCCTGTGGAAAGTGATGTGCATGACCTACCAACCCATGCGAATGATGACCCCGGTGAGGTCCGTGATCCACCTGCCATGCTGACATATCCAGCCCTTGCTCTATACAACCAATGTTATATTGAAATTGTAATACAGCTGCACCAAACAAACAAAATTGCTTTTTACTTACTCATCAGTGACACGAGCAGCATCAACCACAATTTGGACGTTCATTATGTGTTGGTTCTCCACATTCAGCTGCACATCAACTACGCACACACTGTCAATGCACAACAACTTAGTTGTACTTTTCCACCGTGAAGCGGGACAATTCAATATTCAGTTAGACTTGCCTGTTGCCATTGAAGTCATGGTGAATGCGAGATGGCACGCGTACAGATGCCTTTACGAGATTGCAAAGCTTTTCAGCAGGGAATATCATCCCTACTTGTATCGGCTGTGGATTTTCTTGCACAAATCTCAGAGGCAGTTTAGGAGCAGCAATCTGTTAAAATGACGACAATTCCATCAGTAAATTGCAACAGCATCATAAAAATGAAAGATGAAGAGCTACATACTGGCTGAAGGTACGATCGCACTGGAGTATCAAGAGCACCAAAGTGGATGTGATGTTGACCGTAAGCCGTGCGGCTCTCCCCTTTATCATCCACGACGAAGGCTTTCCAGAGGATAATGAGACCAAGTCCAATGTCATTGTTCATTGGTGAATTAATTTCATCGCTGCTTGTCTGCAATGATGAGCTTTTCTGGACAGATCTCCGGTAGAAGTCCATGCATGGAGTCCGTGTAACGTCCCACTATAAAGTGTCAGATATTTACATGAAGCCATTGAACTTATTCAAATGTACATACAACATACCTCTGTTTTCCCAAGGGGAACATTGCTAATATACAAGCTTCCACTTTCTCCTATTGGTACACAACCAACATTATATATAGTACTTGTATTCATGTTGATATTGGGTGTTTAACGAAGCGGATGCAACTCACCCTTGTGTGAAATCGACTCCTGTTTAGCTTTAATACACAAGTAGACCGTCTCTTTGGGTCCCACTGCTGTACCTAAATGGTGATGCTATTTTATTAACATGCTCATGTTGTACCTTTCTAATCAACTGACCTTCCAAACTGGAGGACTCTACAATTTGGCATATCTTCCATGTATCGCTGACACTAGTGACTTGGATGACACTAACAGTAGTCATGTTATTGTCGAGGACATCATTGCAATTGGTCACGTCCAACGTAAGAACGAGACCCTCGTCTTTGAACGCACTTCTCACTGGCACAGCTTCAAATCCCACAGATCCTGACACCAGCAATGGACTTTCATGCCTTAACACCCTATGCCTAAAATGATTTGTTTATATATAATTGTAACCATGAAGATTGATCGAAAATAATACAATCACCTGATTAGTGAGACATCAGAATTGTCCTCATAATAGAATAACAGGTTCAGCATTCGAGGTCCTGATTCTTCAGGGCCTCTCAGCCAAAGAGAAACATTGTGTGATTCTCCTGGCTGAAGTGACCTATTTTCCGTAGGTAATTTAACTAGAAGAAATGAAAATGGATTACATGATTTATCAAATTAAGACAAGGCTTTATCAACGTGCGTACTGTCTGCCGTGTCAAGCGCAGGCGGCGATTGCAAGTTGCATAGTTGGCCCTTTGTCATTTCAGTGTAGACAAAACCACTCAAGGGTTCTTGCTTGAATGGCCCCAGAACAAATAGCTCTGGTGTAGTGGATGTTACGTGCAGGTTACTCATGGTGATTGAACTGTGGTTTGTTAGCTGAATCCGAAGTTCACGAACCTCACCGCACATTATGGATGTTGGGAAACCGTAGAAATTAACCTAGTTTTAGCAAAGGCAGACACATAAAAATCTTGATTTTATTTGAATTGATAGCTATATGGTAATAGTAAATACTAAATACCCCAAGGCGTGGCATCGGTGGAAATATGTTCAAATTGAGCCTGTAGTCTGGGTCATATGTTTTGCCAGCAGGAGAGGACACGCGCCGCACCACTTTGGGGCCTTGCACATAGAGATTTTGCATACCGCACACTGAAACTGTTCCCTGAAAACAATCCAAATAATTAAATCCAGGAGAACAACATTAGTTACAAAATTTCCATACATCATCTACATTCGGCAGCTGCTGAATTCCAAGCTTGTATGCTACACCACTTATATGCAGCTCCCCTGTAACTGTTGGCACCAATGACAGTGCAACCTACGAAAAACAATTGTATCTATCAAGATGTAAGTTTTCCAACTATATATTTATGCCCATACTACCTTTGTAACTGTTCCACCAAGAATAGTGACTTCAGCTATGCTGTCGGTGAGAATTGGATACTCTTTTGTTGGGTCATCTTGTTCGTTTGATATCTCCTCATCACTGAAGTTTGATTTGAATGTCCAAATCAAGTGAACATCATTTAGGAGCAACGGGATTTCAAGTGGATTCTTGAAGACAATTAACACTGCAACGGGTTCTATGTGTAGAATAAATATTATGAAACGAAGAACTCATTCTGCGATAGAAACATACTCAACAAAACAGACCTCCAGCAAATGCAGCAGGTTTCTTAGAATTATCAGTTTTGCTTGTGTAAAGTTGAGCAGATGTCTGGAATGCGTACGGAAGGTTTCGGCTCATTGTGTCATACATAAGTGTCTTTTCGAGTCTCAACCACTTGGATTCTTTGTCATCCTCATCGGCAAAACCACAAGATGAAGCTGCGGTCATGTGACTATCAGGATCAGTGTCTTTCGGATGCACTCCCAACAATACTCTAATTTCCTGAGCAGCAATCATTGGCAGTGGCAGTTTGTGTCGTGTTTCTCTGGTTTGAGCACTCAACTGTTCATATCATTATAGAAACAAACTTCAATAGTCACGTCACAATAATTTGTTTTCATCATGAAATACTTACATTCAGTGTGTTTATGAACTCTCGTACAAAGAAAGCTTGCTGCGAGGCTGACTGTTTGCTTCCTTCGTACAAAAGGTGCCTGTAGGCACTAGTGGCTTCCGAGATAAGGCCGAGATTTAGGTTTAGGCGGCCAGTCAGCAAGTTCACATGGTCCTGGGCTAAATGCCAACCTTTGCCTTTGAAAACCTACCAAGCAGAAGAACGATAAGCACTTGTCAATCAAAGGCAATGGTCCATACATGCCTGTTGGGCCATCTTGTACGTCCTTAATGAATGCTTTCGTTGGCCTGCTTTGTTATACCGGTGTCCTGCTAGTATAAGGTAGAAGGTGAACTTTCTCATGTGTGGCGTTGAAAGGTTAGCGTAACAGTGTGCTGCTTGTTCCAAGAGCAGTGCACTCCTCAGATCCGAATCCTAACATTTTATATATTTAATATTATGTGGTGTGTATGATAATAAAGCATTGAATATGCGTGTAACCTTACCTCACTTGTGAGCCGTACAAAGTGACCAGCGGCCTCCGCGTACCGACCAAGACTTTTAAGACACTCTGTGCTTAGCAATGTGCACCGTGTTGCTAACTGTGGAGACCTGCGGTCAAGGGAACAGTAAGCCAACATGTGCGCATTTACTTTAAGAGTAACTTGACTCACTTGCATGTGTTCAAGTACATAAGTATCGCCGAATCAAGGTAATGTGCTGGAAACTGTCTTGTACTTGCGGTTCCCAGCATGAACACAGCAACAGCAGCCATTTCCTTATTAATGGTTACAGAAAAGATGAGTGTCGTACGATAAATTCAATGGATCTGTTATGATGGTACAGTGTCATACCTGAGCACCGGCACAATGAAGCCATGCCATATCGTTGGTGAAGTCTCGCTTAGCCATATGGTACGCTTGATACGCAAGCTCGTGATGTTGAAACATAAACGCCAGATCTCCCAGCCGACGAACCTGGAGTTCCAGGGCCTCGGGGCCGTATCTGTCGAACAATTAAATTACTAAACCACTAACACACTGTCCATTTGTGGAGCAGTAAGTAACTTACACAACAACATTGGCTTGAGCTGCAGTGTACGGAACGGTGGGTTTACTTCCGCCGAACCATTTCTTGGTAGCGCTGAAGATTGACCTTGGGATTCCCTTGCGATTAGCCACCTTTCAAAATATGAACACTTCGATCCTTTTGAACTGCGATTATAGAAGGATATTTGTCGAACTCACCGCTTCACCGAGGACTCGCATTTGCCTTTCGACGTAAGGAAGAAGACCCCGGACGCAGAATTCGTGGACAAAGATCCGAAGCCTGTCCATGTCGCTGACAGTTAAACATGCACCATGCCCATGCAAAGGGGTCTTTTCGATCACCTTGGGCCGGGAGAGGGATTCATCAATCAGAGATGCGTTCAAATCCTCGTCACGGACCACATCCTCTGCAGTCTCGATCTACATCGAACGTTTACAATTAAAAACTGGGATGATGTGTATGTATTTGCTTCGAACTTTAGCACCTCTTTGTCATCTAGGTATTCGGACAATGGGTGGCGTACAGATGGGTCTTCTTCGTTGCATTTTCCATCTGCAATATCATTGTATCACTTTCGGATCAGTGTAGAAAAGTGTCAGAAATTCTCAAACCGTATTCTGGTTGGGTGCTGCCTGAGGCTGTAAGTGGACCTTCAGAGGTGTATTGCTGTATATAAAGTCAAAGAAAGTTGCTTGGTTCCAAGAAAGATAAAATGAAATTTATGATTAATGATTTATTACACTCTCATCTAATTGCGCTGTCATGAACTGGCTCCAAGGATCTGGCATCTGCGAACTGTCCGCTTCCGGCACTGGTTCTATGTTAGGCTGAAGTGGTTTAGAATTGATCTTGAGTAAATGTGAAGCTTGAGGACCATACGTCGATTCCATGGTTCCGTAGAGAACCTGAGCTCTAAGGCCATCAAAAGATGTTACAGTCTCAACTTTTGGTAAACAACCACACTTTTGGTAAACTCACCTTTCTAGGTTGCCCTCAGCAAGGTCATGAACAAGTACGTGATACTTGAAAGTGTTTGGCGAAAACCAACGGTGAGTCTTCGAAGAGCTTTGATGTTGGTTCTCGTGTTGCTTTTGCGATAATTTACGCAGTTCCTCCAAGGGATCTTGGTCTTCAGAAGATGCCACAAGGATGCAGGCAACGTACTGCCCAATGAACTCGTGGCTTGATGGAGGAAGTATGCGCAAGAAGCACTCGCGGTACGCTTCGAACCATGGTGTGGAACCTATAGTAACTTTGAAGTTTTAAGTATATCTTATGTCACAAAAGTTTGAATTAAATATATATTGAGTTGTTACCATTCGAGGAAACGTTGACCATTGCTGCATTGTGTCCTTCAAGGAGTCCCGGAAAGCAATTGGACACGGAGTAGTTGAGCAGAGATTTGGCGGTTTGTGACGATGGACATTGCCAATGCATGTCTTTAAGGACAATACGCAAGTTGCGTACCGCGAAAGCTTGGTTCTGTGGATCCCGAAGGAACACTGAAATAATTTATTTGAAATCAATTTATAATTAATAAATATAAATATTTGATTTCAAATTAATCTAGATATATAGTTTAGATTTTATGCAATGTTTCTTGCAGTGTAATCGTTTATATGTTTGGATTAAACCAAATCTGACCGTACTTATAAATGAGGAATTAAGTTAACAACTGTACCAGCCAATCAAATCATTTATGTATTTATTTACCTTCGGTATTCATACGACAAAACGGCTGTATTAATTCGACAAATGACAGGTTATTTTTCCTGCACACGGATTCAACGGAAGGACTACATAGCACGGCTATTGTTGGGCTGAAAGCATTCTGGATGAATTCCTGCGCTGTTGTCGCGCTTTTGGCCATTTTCTCGACGATTGATCGGTTTATTTCCAACAGATTGAGTTCGTAGCCATTCCGTAGATGCGGGCTGCCATCTTTAAATGTTGCATGCGGATCGGTGATGAATAATCACGCGTTTCGGGGTTTAGATTTTCGGTGAGTTAAGCCATCTTTAATACTTTTTATAAGATGCATTTACTGTCGGTTCAAATGGAGAGAATTAATGTAAATTATCAATGCGAATTGACGTTTATTTACGATAATCGGTGTGCGGATGCGGAGCGGATCTTCGGACACTGGCAACAGTGGTTCTAATTTTGAAATGGCGGCATCCGTCTCGCCCACAGAAATCGACAAATCCAAGAAATACGACAGACAATTACGGTTAGAAATTATTATGTACATTTCACACTTTCCTTTCTGTGTCAACCTGTGGGAAAATTGGCATTTCTGCGTATGGTTTTACGTATTTGATGTCCTTCAGTATATTTTTGCATCACGCAGATTGTGGGGAGAGAATGGCCAATCGGCGTTGGAATCGTCTCAAGTTTGTTTAATTAATGCAACTCCTACCGGGACGGAAATTTTGAAGAGCATCGTTTTGCCTGGTATTAATTTGCGATAGTCGAAAACGCAGCACATAATTTTACGTCAGTAATCAATATATGCGGGGTTGCAGTACGAGATGGAACAGCTGTTTGCGATGAAGTAGCGTTGTTAATATATACGCAATCGGCTGTTCCGTTTGTCAGTATCCCCCACCCGAATACTGGAAACTCTTGGTACAACCACTCTTGGTACAACGGAATTTCAGTGCGAGTTTTCGATGACAAATATCGGATAATCAATGAATAATTTATGCATGTCACTTCTGGAAAATCATGAAGTGTTGAGAAAAGTGACAGAATTATGGAATGCCATCATTGGCCAAATGTTATGTGTTGAAAACTTGTTATTACTGTATTATCCAATATTTTGAAATATAGGTATAGGTGCATTTACTATTGTGGATGGAAATAAAGTTACTGGAGAAGATGCAGGAATAAAGTTTGTAATTGTGTCATTAATGAAATAGTTTCAAGAATGGATTTGATTTAATACTTTATACATAATTTGTATAGTTTCTTCACTGAGAAGACCAGCATTGGGAAATCCCGTGCAGAAGTTGCCACTCGGCTGCTGCTTGAACTCAATGGAGATGTCAGAGGCGATTTTGTTGATGAGGTCTGTAATAAATTATTATTCGCTGTCAATGCCGCATCATGCGTAATAACACTACATTTTCAATATTTCCTACAGCCTCCGGAGAAGATAATTGAGAACAATCCAGCATTCTTCACCAAATTCAATATGGTGATTGCCACAGGGCTAGCTGAAAAGTAATTATATTAATTACAATTGATATTTATCTATTGAAAATATAGCATATGATTTGATTTCTCTGAACAGAACATTGCTGGAATTAGCCAATCATTTATGGTGTGCTTCAGTCCCTCTTATTGTGTGTAGGACGTATGGAATGATTGGATACATTCGTCTTCAAGTTGCGGAACACACAAGTATAAAGTTGAAACGATAACTTGTTAAAAAGTGTGGTTTTAATCGCTGAATTTTTATTTTAGTTATTGAATCGCATCCTGATAATACACACGATGATCTCCGACTCGATCAGCCTTTCCCTGAGATTTTGAAGCATGTTGAAAGTTACGATTTGGAATCTATGGATAAAAAGGTACATATATGCAAGTTTCTTGCAATGCTGCATTTTAATTACTTGCCTTTTTGATTTATAGGATCATAGTCACACGCCATATGTTATTTTACTATTGAAGTATCTGCATGAATGGAAGAAGTTGGTACGATTTAACCTGTATTTTGCAAATTGGATTCAGTTCAGAAAGAAACACGCACTTGTGTTCTGTATTTAGCATGGAGATGGGTTTCCGAGCTTGTATAAAGAGAAACAAGAGTTTAAGCAGCTGATAAAATCAGGTTTGTGTATAATTAGGTATTTTGGAATGATGATAACATGTTACGTAAATATTGCAGGAATCCGTTTAGATGAGAAAGGGAATCCAGAGGAAGAGGAAAACTTTGAAGAGGCGCTGAAAGCCGTGAACACTGCGTTCAATGTCACTAAGGTTTATGATTACGATATTGAAATATGTCGGGGATTATCAAACATGTAATTAAACTTGTAATATCCGATCTTAGGTTCCTAGCCATGTTGAAGATATTTTTAATGATGATATATGCAATAATCTCACTTCCGATGTAAATATCTGCTTCTATTTTTCAAGTGAGAATTGAATGACAACAATATAAATTTACACAGTGCTTATATTACAGAGCAAACCATTCTGGTTCATGGCACGGGGCCTCAAGGATTTTGTTGAAAATGAAGGAAAAGGTATAACCTGAAAAAGCTGAAGGTTTAGATTTTTGCGAGGACAATGTACATAATTGCATTTGCAGGTTCCTTACCTGTGCGAGGTGTTATACCAGATATGACTTCAGATTCCGAGAGGTACATCGCGCTTCAAAATGTATACCGCGCGAAAGCCAACGCGGACGCCGAAGCAGTTTTCAAGTTCATCCAAAACCATTTGCGGCGAGTTGGAAAGGTAATGCAATCAAAGTCTATAATTACAGACCGGTGGTGATGTATTTGATTTTGTCAGCATGAAGATTTTATTACATTCGAAGACACAAAACTATTCTGCAAGAATGCGTTCTTTGTGCGTGCTGTAAGAGGCAGATCACTGGCGGAAGAATACAGCACTAAATCTGTTAAAATCCAGGACATAAGTTGGTTAATAAGCGATGATTCGACTAATTCAACACGTGACTTGTTGCATTAACGAATGATGTACGTGACAGTGATGCATCTCGACAACCCGGACAGTGAGATAGTTTTCTACGTGTTGCTGAGGGCCGTGGACAGATTCTTTGCCGAGTACGGACGTTACCCTGGCTACTACAATGATGAAGTTGAACCGGACATTGTCAAATTGAAGGTGTACTACCTATTTATTTATATTTTGCATATTATATAATAAGTACTACATTGTAAGTTTTTTTCATGCATGTGACAGTCATGTTTGTGCAAAATCCTTCAGGAGTGGGGATGCGGTCCTCTCGCTAAAGACGACTATGTGCATGAAATGTAAGTTGGTTATGACAGCTATCGATCATTGTGAGGTTCAATATGTTTCTAATGATTTATTGAATATTTCAGGTGCAGGTACGGGGCTGCCGAGCTGCACTCTGTGGCCGCATTCGTTGGAGGCTGTGCAGCTCAAGAAGTGATAAAGATAATTACTGGTCAGTACGTTCCTTTGGACAATACGTTTCTTTACAATGCGATGACTGCTACGTCGGCCACTTTCCAGCTCTGACATGTACATTTTCCCCCCCTTTCTCAACGTTCGACAATAAATTTTTACGGTATGTGAAGTAATTTTAATCATTTTGGATTGAATTTCGCGCCCGTAAGTTCTTCAAGGATATGATGCATGTCAAGTCTTCTAGTAAACTGCCCTTATTAACAGGCTTTATAACCAATACTCAGATGCCTGTTCCTATCAAATCTGAAGAGAAATTGTCAATACAGTAGTAGCTTTTTACAGTTTAGATAGTGTGGGTTAACATGCTGTTAATTTAAATTAATTCCAAATTAAGCTGTAATATGTTACTATTATAAATTACTTTGATCGAATATATTCAAAATACAAGAAATCGGAATAAACAACTCGTTTAATTTTTGAATTTTCTCGGTAACCTTTCGATCATACAACAGTGACTTTCAGTGTTTTTGCCGCAGATGCTATCGAGACCGTGTCCGATTCCAAATTATGCCGACATTCTTGTTGCTCAATCAGACTGAAAGTATACAGTATTCTCATTGAAATTGACATTTCCGGATTCTCGTACAAAAATATATCACAGAAAATTGTCTTTGACATAGTAGATATTGATGAAACCAGTTCTGCTAAACACTGCGCTGTTTCCATAAATATGACATATATCAAAGACAGTTTATCTTTGGATCTTTATACCTCCTTAAAGGCGATTCGGAACGGTTCTCGCTGAGGTCATCGTTTTCATCTCTCGAAAAGATGTCTGCTGTGCTACTTGATCTATGAAAATGGAAGAAAAAAATACATCAAAATTAATCGATTCAAAGTAGAAAGCGATATCTTGAAAGTAAAATAAAAAAACAGATGTATTACCCTTCAGTCGGAAAGATGGTAAAATAATCGCTGATAGTGCGAAATTTGCCAAACTCTTCAGCGTCCTGTAGTGTGACCGGAAGTCTTTGATTGAGAGTCTCCGGAAGTGCCAGGGTTCCTGCCAAAGCGGCCATCGTCAGAGCAGCCATAACCATCAATGGCAGTATCATTATCTTGTCTCCCTTTTAATGAAAATTGCTGCAATAATTACAAGTCTAGATGGCCGGTAATGAAAGCTTGCGTACCAGATAATTGACGTAAGGAATTATGATGGGTGCAATCATGGAGGATATGGACCCAAGTGCCAGGCCACGCCCCCTGGCAGCACTTGGGTAAATCTCCATAGCCAAAAGGGGCAATGCCACAAAAGCTGTGCAGATGCTCATTTTGGAAATGCAAAACAGTCCTAATGTTGCTATTGCATCTGAAACAGATAAACTGTGTAGCAAATCGACTATACACGGCTACTATAGTAACCGGCAAGTTGGTAATAAGGCTTACTGGACTGTGCGATGGCTATGGTCAGTAAGGACACACTTGCAACGGCCAAACTAAGGGCCAACGTTGCTCTTCTGCCCCAATTGGAAAGTACATGCGTTAGGAAGAGGTATGCAGGCATTTCTGAGATAGCAGACAGGAAAAAGTTGATGTGAGGATCTCTTGGAAGGGACACGGAGTAGTATGAAAGCCCCACGTAGATGCAACTTGTCGAGAACCTGTGTAAGCAGGAATTGTAATTGCATGGTAATAAGTGCCTTTTGCAGCGAGGTTATAAGAACGGCGAATGCGTATTTGGCAACATAAGTAGATTAAATTCCGTACGTATTGTTTATTTAACTATATTATGTCATATTAGGAGACTGGGTTTCAAGAGTTTTGCATTTCTCTGAACATGATTTCTCAAGAGAGTTTCTGTAAAATGTTGCAAAATATGAGTAATTTTTGGTAAAAAGTTTTGCTTCATCCTTTGCCTAATTTTGCAGAAAGCTGAATGAGCTCTTTGTGCGCAATTTCCGCATAAAATATTTGCATTTTCGCATGCATAAAACATTCTCCACAATTGTACACATTTTATCTTGCTGAAATGTCAGTTTCGCTATATACAACGTGAACCAAAAGTATCGCCTGATGGGAAATAACGGCGAAAATAGTGTTTGCAGGTTGATGATGGCTATGAACAAAGTTGGTCCATTCGCTGGCGGACATCTGTGAATGACGTCTCACTTGACCTTGAAGTCCGTAATCAAGGTCATTCGAATTCTAACTCCGTGAGGTTTAAAGATAGGAGTGTAGTTCCA
>JAQIWR010001371.1:0-14054 GCA_034695945.1 Glomeris hexasticha
GGTCATTGAAAACAGATTCAAGGCTGAATAGTTATGATTTTTTGAAATCGGATGAATCTTTTTGAAACACCCTGTATTTTTAAAATGAAATCTTGAACTTTTAGCCAGAGTATATACATGCAATGTTATGTTTGTACAAAATTCGAAATCCAGTTGCTTTAAATTCATACAATATATTTTGTTTACCAGTTATACTAATTACATAGTAATAGTTAATTTTGAGTCAATTCATAATAAGTATATTTTTGTTGAAAATAAATGAAACAATAATGATCTAAAATTTTTATTTTTAAAGTACATTTTGGAATCTTTACCTCTATCTTGGCCTCTATCATACATCATACTCTTGCCTCTATCCAGAGTTTAGCAGAATAGGGGAAAACCCGTTGAGCCATGTGCCTGCCACTCCCTATTGTGTTGTGAAAATAGACTCGCCCGTATTTTTTAGCATACGCTCAGTTTCCCTCCTCTTCTAACTCTAAAACTTTTTCCAATTATGCCAGAATCCACTCACTGTATGTTACCAAAACAAAAATAAATTGATTTATACTCATCAGCAGTGCACTTTTTATGCAGTTCGTCGAGGTTATATGCAACATACAAATAGATACAATGTTAATATTGATTTCGATTTATTCAGATTTTTCAAGTCTAAACAGTACAGCATTGCAAAGCACATACAAACCAAAACATCAGATTGAATGAATTTACATTGATATGATAGGCAAGACTACCAAGTAATTATAAACAGTCAAACAAAATGTTTTGCATACAATTGGTAGATTAACATCAAACTTTCAAATCCTCACATTCAATATACCAAGAGTTTATGATGTGACAAGAAATTGCGATCAACATTTAAATGATTTTAAAAATGCCAATTTGGATACAACTTGCTCATTATATTTACGGTCACAAATTCACAATAAAAGTTGAAAAATCCAGCATGTATGATAATGAAACCAAATTAAAAAATACGGCACATTCTTTGTGCCCAGGTTTTCCAACAGACATTTTTGTTTGAAAAAACAAAAAAACAAACGAAAAAACGTTCATTTCAATGCGGAATGGAAGTTAGTTCTTCAAACTGACCTTGTTCTTGAGGTTTTGTAACCCAACTACCTAGTTCGGCTCGACTGAAAGCATGTTTCAGCTCTTCTTTGGCCAAATTATAACCAACGCTAGCTTTCTTGAAATCACCATATCGTTTCAGTTCAGGTGCTGTGACATTGTGGCCAGAAGCTAAAATTCCACTTAGTTTTAAATAGCGCAAAAATAAAGTTCGTTTGGCCAATCGCGAGACTAAATTGTTGTCGGTCTTGCCGCAAGTTGCGTTAATAATTTCAGTATTCTGCTGACCAACTATCCAATTAAGAGAGATGGTTGGAGCTTTTCCAGGTTGCCTCGGCTCAACGGTACTGGTGCAGCTTAACTGCGGCTTGTTGTGCCTGTACGGTGGCGGGAGACCTTGCACGAAGTCGCTTATCCTACCGATTACCGCGCGATACAGATGCTCAGCGTGAAATAAACCCCCCAATACAATGCTATCTAAGTAAACTGGCGCAATGAATTTACTCAGCAAAGCACCCTGAATACCTAGAACATTCCACTTTGCTATCTTGTCCGAACAAGACATGGTTAGCAAGCGTTGCCCGGCCATAATCGCGTCCCAAGTTTGGATCATCTCATCTGGTTTGACGGGAATGGTGCCTTCCCCAGATTCGATCTTAGTGCGCAACTGACCCCTAGTTTTACGGCGAGGATGTTTGTCAGCTAGTGTTAAATCTGCATCGTGAGGAGAAAATATTCGCGCGTCGCCGCAAGGTGCCGAGTTAATGTACAGGTGGAATTTGACATTATCTTTCAATTTGAATAGTGCTTCCCCATTTGCAGTTGAATTCCGTTCCAAGATTGAACTGTCCATATTTGCTTGTCCTTTTGTGTAGTCTTCTAGTTGACTGTACAGGTAATCGACCAAACAACGCCTTGAAATTATTTCAGCGTGGCAGTCGTTGACAACGTTGCCGTGTACGCTCATGTGTTCTCCGTTGATGCATTTTGTACCTGGAATACAAAAAATGAGATATTTTGGTAAAATTAGATATTGGTTAGATGGATGCAAAGAACTTATACAGTCAGTCCTCGCTATAAGAGCCCTGTTATCAGGTCAAAATCTGTCCATTACATTTCCCAAAATATATTACCAGTTGCAACACAGATGACATGGGCATCATCCGCACCAGGACCAGTGGTCATCACAATTCCCGCCAACATTTTACGCCTGCTCGCTTGCGGCTGATCTTGGGTCAGTTCCAAGAACTTCATCTGCACTAACCTGTTGAAAATACAACATAATGGACCTATAAGTAACTTGAATTTATTTCACCCCACCAGAAACTCTTCATCTTACCAGGCTATCTTATCGGCAAGAACCTGCGGCATCGTCAAGAGACTCGCGATCTCGGGATCCTTCGTCTCCATATTAGTTTGTCGTTTCGTCGGGCATTGGATTCCAAAAAGAGACAACAGTGCTTTCCTGGCTGCAGCAGCTTTGGCCAATTTCTTACTCGATCCAAGTCCTTCAAACACCTCTTCGTCAACTTTTACGGTAATCGTGAACTGTCTCGCGTGCGCTTCACCCGTTTCACCACTGAGAGCGTAAACCAAACCAGGTTTCAGCTCGTTCAGGATCATGACTGGGTTCTTTCCTTCTGGTTGTGTCCTTACTTTGGCGTTAATATCGATATCCATATCAGGTGGATTTCTTTGGTTGACACCGCTGTTGCTATTCTCTTTCTGCTCATCTTTATCGAAGCATGCGCCGGAAGATGCTTCGTCGCTGGTGAAATCTTCACGGCCAGTGCTGATGATAAAGCCTGCAGGGTTTTCTAGTTGCACGAAGGACTTGAGAGCAGCTTCAGCAGCAGCATGTTTGGCTATCTTTTTCGATGATCCTGTGCCGGTGTACGTGTTGCCGTCCATGTCCACGGCAACTTGGAAAACAGGATGGTGGTCTGGTCCGCTTTGTGAAATCACACGGTACGTCAGACCTGGTTTGATCTCGTTTAGCCGGCATATAGCAGTTTTAGGCAACATTGATATCAGCAGTTTCTTTCTCTTAGTAGGCTGGAAACCCTTGGTACCTGACCGACGCTTTTTTCCTTTTAACTTGGCAGTCGTATCAACTTCCACTGAAAACATCAATACTGAATATTAGTAGGATACAAATTTGCAATCAAAAATACAATTGTAAGACTAATTATGGATGACATGTTACATCCAATATTGCATTTCCTCATTTTGTCTTAAAAAATACCTTTTTTTCCCCCTGACATATTTGAATTACTAACTCACAAATTTAATGTCACTGAAAATCTTAGCTGAATTAAAGCATTCAATATTGAACTTCACGTTAAAAAAAAAATGAAAATCAGTTTCTTTTCCACGTTTCTTTTAAACCAGGGATCGCCACACCTCGGGTGATTGAGGCACCACGCAACCAACTGATTTTTTCCCCCATTGATTTGAAATACACATTTAGGCCTACTTTTTGCATCACTTATCATATCAGCCAACATCTTTGTAACGTCTTCTTCTGGTAGATCCATTGCAACAACGCTCGATTGGTCTCCTTAAATTAAACATATCAACATCAGGCTCATTAATCGATTTCATATATAATGTGGTGCATTGAGCATGCATTGAGCATTGCATTGAGCAAGGCATTGAGCTTGGCATCAAGCAAGAAAGGCAAGCATTACCTTTGGATTCGCTTTCAGCAAATTGTTTGGCTGCTTCTTCTCTAGAAGGAACGCTATCCGCCAGTCGTTTCAAAGATTCCAACGTTTCTTCCATAGTATTTTAGTTGCAAAAACGAGAAGAAATCGAAAATATAGATGATTTCTGGCGTTCGACGCAACCGGCCAACTTTTGTATGATGCCTACGTCAGTAACGTAAATTCGTAATCCGCGTTGCCTAAAAGTTTCACGTTTCGCACTGCTTTGATTGGTTGGGAGCTATCCATGTCGAACCGGATTGGTCAGAAATTTATTTAGACGTCATCACCATGCGTCGTGTCGGTTACAAGAGAACACTTGAGATTCAAGATGTTTTTCTATCGGACAAAGCTTCGGAAATTAAGGTTCTTTCCATACCTTGGCGCCATCTAGCAGCCGAACACAGTATGACGTTGCGCGCTTAGTGACCATTCAATTATTTACGTTGCTATCGTAATCAATTTCCACAAGTTTGAAAACGTTCGAAAATGGCGGCTCGCATGTTAGACGTTAATTTGTTCATACCAATGAGCTATAGAACCTTCGGTTAAGGAGTGGCTTCCAAAGCTTGGAACTTGTGCCAGGCTCCTTTGACTTTTAGCCACGCCCTTTAGAATTTCAGTAGAATTTTATTCGAGAACGTGCCGCCATTTTCATGCGAATTTACGATCGATCGTCCATGAAGGATTTTGCTCACATAGTAAGTGATTGCGGCTTTTATAAGCTATAAAAGACATTTCGCTTTTCATGCAAATTTACTGACCTACGGTAAGGTTCTGCATCAGTTTTGGCAGTTGCAAACGTGCAAAAATTTTGCCGTTGCTATCGTTTCCTCATTTTCGGCTGTAAAACGCATTCGAACACGATAAATTCCGCATGAAAATGGCGGATTCCGGAGTCCCGAATGGAAGGTTTTGGAGTTCATACGTCAACGAAATTCCGCGCATGCGCCGATCAGCGACATTCTGGCACAGTAGAATCGCCAACGAGGAGATTCCACTCCTTCTAATACAGCTCATTGGTCCGAGTGAAGCATTAGGCCTAAAGCTCGTTCCAGTGAATTCACATCGTGTTATAGGAATGGGAAGACGCAAATGCATTGTTCCGAACTGCAAAAATGCAGTAAGTGCGACTGTATATCCCTACATCAATTTCCCCGTTCTAGTTCACTACGTGAAAAATGGATTTCCATCCTCAAACTTCAAAGTTGCAAGGTGACTGAACACAGTAGAGTGTGCTCGGCACATTTTGAGGCAGATGAATTTTGGATTGAAGATAGCACAACTCAGAAAAGAAGACTGCATCCCAACGCATGTCCTACAGTCCGAGATGATCAGGTATTGTTTTGTGCATATGTGTGCAATAATGTGAGGGAAATTGTCAAAATTTCGCATTTGCTATTTTCCTGCAATGTGAATATGTTTGCAATATTCACCCATAAAATGGTATTTTTATGGAACAAACTGTAGTATTTTTTGTAAGGGCATGTTCAGGTGGTTTTTTCAGACCATCTGAACCTCCCTGGTTACTGCTATATGGGTAATACCATAGCTTACCATTGCATATACCACTTCCAATTTTTTTTTACCATTCTAACATGTATATATGTGATTAAAAATTTGCACTGGCAGACTCAAGTTCCATTCAACCTGGATTTATGTGCACCACAGGTTCCTGTTGCTGTTGGCACCCAAACAACACGCACCATAATGTTCTCCACAGGTAATAGATAATCTTTACACCTGCACGAGCAATTCAGGATATAATTGACAGCATATAACTTACCTGTGTTAATTTGCTTTTTAATAGGAATACAGTGTGGAATTGAAATGGATATGCCAAAACGCAGAGATGTTGGAACGCAGTGTAACATTGAGCTTTCTGAATACCGCACATCAACACCACGGAAACGCAGACGTCGCTGTCACCGAAACTTATACATGGAAAATGTCATGCAATCTCCTATTGTTTCATTTCAAAATTCCCCAAACCAGGAATTTCATAAAACGTCTGAAACGGACAGCTCTTACATGGAAACGTCCGATGTTGACGACAGTTACACAATAATATCAAGGTAATTGATTGAACTGAATATAATATAATTCATATAATATATACCTTTGATTGATTATACAGTGAGTACGTGGTGCGGCCAGAGGACCAACCTACCTTCCTTGTGTACGAAGAACCGTTACTGCAGTTATGTCAATTTTGCCACTCATGTTTGAATGGTGCTACACCTCTTGCCACAAGATGTGAAATTATAAAGAAGGATACTGATGGCACTATGCTGACCATCATAACGAAATGTGTTCTTGGTCATAAAACTTCATGGAGTAGCCACCCAAAAGCTTCGTACAACAGGTCATATGGCAACATTGCTGTAGCAAGTGCAATGTTGCTTTGTGGTTGCCAAATTGCGCAAACACTAAGAATGTTCAAAACACTCAACATGGCATGCTTTATGGAAAATTCGTACTACAACATGCAGCGTAATTATTTGCTACCAGCCATTGCAAAGGTAATCCTATAATATACGGTGTATTTGCGACGTCCAAGAACTTCAATAGGAAGTAGGTATAGAAGAAATAAATACTTTTTCCTCAGTATTATTTGTCTGATATGTCGCCATAACATGTCACATTGTATTGTGAAAAGGCATACTTTGTAACAATTGTTGTTTACCTCCTATTGACATTTGTAGGTTCAGATACACCGTATACATTCGTTACTATCATTTTGTACTGTCCAAGGTTTAGCAAACTGAGTTTCATTAAATCTTTAATCATGCATTTGACGAAAATTAAATAGTCCAGATTGTTGTACAGTATTAAAGATTCTGATTAAAATTTCTCAAACATCACTAGCGATTTCCCAAATCTAGGACATCGCAATATGTCTGTAACACGTTTGTTAGATAAGCAATTTTATTGGCTTAATTTATAGACTTGGGACTTGGAGAGAGCAAGTCTTATTTCTGAGAGGCAAAATTCTCCCGTTAGCCTTGGGGGCGATGGCCGATGCGATTCGATGGGCCACTGTGCCAAATATTGTACATACAGTCTTCTCGATATGAAAACCAACAAAGTGTTAGATGTTCAGCTCATTCAGGTTGTATACTACATATATATACTCTTTGCTACCATACTGCATATTTCTAATGTGTCAATTATTGTTATAGTGCAATGAAGTGAAGTCAAGTGTTCACATGGAAGCTGAGGGGCTAAAAAGAGCATTAACAACGCTGTCAAAGGACCTCCAAATTCATGAATTAATAACTGATAGACATGTCCAAATAATGAAATTTATGAGACTGCAACACCCTAACATACATCACCGGTTTGACATATGGCATGTTGTGAAGTGTATGTATAAATTATTAATACCAAGTAAGCAGATTATTGTGTCCGTAATATAGAATTATTTGTTGTTTTAGCTATGAAGAAAAAGCTAGTAGCGGCTGCCAAAACGAAATCAAACAAAGCCCTCTCAGACTGGATTACTAGCATCACAAATCATCTGTATTGGTCAGTAGTATCCAGTTATGGAAACTGTCAGATGGCTCTGGAAAAATGGTGCTCCATGCCAAGACACATTGCAAACATTCACGACAGCCATGGCCAGCTATACACGGAGTGCGACCATGAAGAATTGGAGAGAGATTGGCTTGCGATAGGTTGTTCAATAGTTATATGGTTTTAATGCACTAACGAAGCAACCCATATAAAATAGATTTTCCTAATTCTGCTCTGAAACTTTATAACAGTTGCTGACGGAGTGATACTTCCTCATACCTGAAGTGTATTGTGTTTAAAAACTAATGCTGAGTGTTTAGATGATCCTGCATATAAAAAATTGGAAAACATTGTGTTAACAACCCGGATGAGACAGGATGTGATGCAACTCTCCCATAAGTACCAAACATCCACCGTGGAATGTTTCCAAAATATTATACTTATGTTTTCACCGAAACATCTCCATTATTTCTATCCAGGCATGACGGCAAGGTACATTCCTAAATTAAATCACATTTTATTGTAACACCAGGTAATAAAAGATATGTTGTTAGGTCTCTTTTAGCAGCGTTACACTTTAATGAAAATGGGTGTAAGCTAAACGCAACAACAGGAGATGGAGATTTACGATACAAGCTGATGTTCGATAAAAAGAGACAAGGGCAGCCCACTGTTAGCATTATTAAAAGATCAAGCACATTTGGTGATTTCATTACAATGAGAATTCTATTGCTGAATTCATAATCATAAAAATAATGTGTCTAGGTTATGTTTCGAGGATATTGCGTTGTGCAATTGACGATTGGGAGAACCGCAATAGTAATATTGCCACTGATGCTCCACCTGCTTTGTCAGAAAAGTATAAGACAGTTTCGAAGGAAGACGTATTTAACTCGCAGAGAAGCCGATTCCTATTGTATGCCAATGTTATCATCCCTTGTTATTGTATTGGAGACTTCAAAGTGATTTTGTGCATCTTTTTAGCTCTCCAGAACCGTATGACATGGATCCCACAAATGAAGACGTATTGCTCGTAGAGTGCAGTACCGATGAAGACTCGGGTGAAGATTAATAAATGAATCACAATTATAATATCACTTAGTTCCTAGAATACAATTTCAATATGATATGATACTAGATTTTGAAGCATTGTGACAGTATGTTATTCAATAAACGTTTTTATTTATCCAAACCAGTATATAATGTGTAATTACAAAATCTTAACTATTACTGCGGGTATTTGAACCCGCAATAGGAATCTGGAGATTCAAACTGGTTGCGTATAGCTTGCACTACGCAACTTGGCAAAACGACGCGATTTCCCTTGCCAATGCGGTGCCATACCCACAGGACGAACTGTCTGTACGCGATGTACGTGTATTGCCTAAAAAGTTGCAGATACAGACATGAGTGTAAATAGAGGGTAATGCATAACTTGTGTCATTTCGTCTGAGATCAAGTCAGGAGTTCATTACAGTTATATTGATGCCAAAATGCAATGCCGGACGTCGTTGCAGTCTATTTTTCAAAGGTCTAATTTACAGTACCAATCCTAAATACAATTATGCATTTTCCATGGCAGTGTTGCATGTGCCAACAAGGAAATTAATGAAGTAACCCTCTGATCATGTGAAATTTCATGCACTTGATCTGAATTGAAATGACCTTGTTTTCTTATAAACTGAAAATGTCCTCACTTGTGAATCAATGCAGCGAAGTGAGCAAACGCAAAATATGCTACTTCTAATATGTCTTTATTCAGACACAGAAGGTGGAAGCGTTCGTCCTCCGTGATACAATGTCCTCCAAATTTCCTGGTAACTGCCTCGTCCTCCTTGCAGCATTTACACTCAAGCTCGGTTGGCATTGAAATTCAATTAGAACAGCTGCACCTAGAACGTGTAATTTCATTTTGTACCTTGCACTTTCAGTTTCAAGTATATCTCTGTTTTTTCCCAATACCAATAAATGTTTTGACAGTGTATTGGGGTAAAAAGTAAATGATTATACTTCAATAAATCATTTTGGAAGATGGCAATTTTGAGGAAAAGAATAATGCAGCATATAGATTAAATCTTTTGAAAAAACCGCAATTGTATCCCACAAAATAATCCTTGGGATTAAATAAATTTAATTTTTTTTTGGGGGGGAAGGATTTGACTGCTCATGGTAAATGCATTTACATACCATATGGAACGAATTCTCCAAAACATGCATGCAATAAGATATTGTGTGTTTACAATGCAGCACATGATTATTTTGCAATGCCCTATAGTGTTTGGGACAAGATATTGAACACGGCAGTTATTTTCAGCACCGTTCACAAATTCGTAAACAACTGTATAAAAATTTAATTTCTGCAACATGTTATTGCATTGGCTCATGCGTACGCCTGAATCTGCATTGTAAACACAAATTTTCAGATCCATAAACAATCAAAATTTTTGACCACGGTGACAATCTTGCCAAAATCCATACGTATACGTACCATTTGAGATTTCCACGCCTTGAAACTTGGTTTGTTTCATCTAAAACGGACTGGATTTCCATCCCACTATCATTGCTGCTCTTTTTTTTGGGCATAAGTTTATATAGGAAAGGCTTTACTGATTGAAACGACCATGCATATGCAATGAAATCGCGTTTTTCCGCCATGTTGCGTTGGTGCCGAGCAAAAATGCACATCGGCCGATCGATCGCGTTGGCCTGCCATACCATCCACTGACGTCATCAAGATGGCCGTTTTGAGGGACCAATGGCCGTTTTGAGGGTACAATCGCATGCAAGTTCAGGGGGCTACAACTGACGAAGGAAATTTTATTTTAAAAAAAGGAAGGTAGGGCACTGTTAAGTGCACTTCTATTTATCGTTTCCCACCGTTTCATTCCAATCTAAAACTAAAAATGAAACTGGATAGTTCTCCTTTAAATAAATATTGAATGAAGAAAGAGATAATGTAAAAAAACTGTTATACCAACACTTGGAAACAAGGAACGAATGTATACTTTGCAATGCTTGACAAAAATACAGTTGGACGCGTATCAAGTCGGAAAATCCGGATGTGGATCAGTGTTAGCATATTTTGTTGACAGACGAATTGAGTGTGGTTGTGGTTTGCCACTGTTGCTATCTTTTGCTTGGTCGAAACTCATAAATGTTTATGAGAAGTTTACGTAATGTATTTCTAGGCGAATTCCATTCTTCCTTGCTTTCCTGTCTGCTATATACCTAATGGACTGAGATATCCACTCGGTTGTCCTCTGAGACTGTCAAGGAAGGAAACCACCATATACCCAGTTGGCCGCAAATCCAGCAAGGATTAACTTGCATAATTTTTGAGCATATTGCGTCTGTTTTCTTTATACTAAAGCCGCCTGTGCATCGTAAGATTAAATTAAAATTATTCCCTTATTCCTTCTTCAACGACTTGCAACGCCATTTCAACACTCGTTTGGGAAAAATTAATTATACTATAGTTGGAATTCTCTTTAACTCTTACTAACTCTTAGGGGACCATCCATAAATTATGCCACGTAGTAAGTAGAAGGTGCATGGTTGCTTGCCCTGGAATTTGTGGTAAATTATGATATGTGGGTAGGTGAGGAGGTAGCATTGTGTATACAATGTGCATGGTGCCACATTCTGTTTGCATGCAAATTTCCAAAAGCCGCCACTTCCATAAACACATGTTTCATAAAGCTGAATTTTTATTCAGAAAAATGAAACACATTCCTTCTGTGCGATAGTCAAATCACGGTATAATCATATAACTAGTTTTAGGACCCCCATTGCCAGCCATTTCTAAGTTATGCGAGCGAAATCTTAGCACCATTGTCATTCTGATGAATAATGAAATTTTCAAAATGTTCTCTTTAAGTCGTTAAAACGCGTATTCTTTCTATAGGTGTATGTTATATCATTTTTACGATTTGGATAATATTATGCTGGGTTATGCAGCCTGCTAAGAAAATGTAAGACCAACACCTTATGTTATGGCATGCTGAAAATGCTGCAATGGCATAACTGAAACAATCGTAAAACTGCACTAAAACACCAGGAAATAAACATATGCAATTACATTTTTTGCATGCTTTTACTCGATTGTGTACCCAAATTTGAAATGCAACAGTTACGTATTGTAATATCAGTGTGAAATTACTAAGTTTCGAGTAACTTTTTGAATCCATAAATGTACAAAACTTTAAAACATCAACAAGTTTAATGAGTTTAATTTCAATCGATATTAATTCTGATGTGAATCAGTTAATTGTTTAAGACCTTGCTGTGCAAAAATCATATTTACAAAATAATATGCTGAATTCCACGTGAATTATGAGTTATTTTCAATTTGATATACCATAACTGACTATAACATATGCAGTTCTGCTTTTGAGTGAAGCGCCGTTTGCCGCACGGGGTGGGTCAGTAATGGCTGCTGTCTTGAAGTCAGTTTTGGATTGAGCATTGAACAAGCCATTTGTTACTGTATAAGTTTGACAAATTATTGTAAATTATTCCATCGAAGGAGGAATGTGCCTGTAATGCGATGTTTCTTGCAAGCTAACTGAACGAACATTGCACTAATGACCCACCCTGATGGCTAATCTTTCTTCCTTTTCCCTTCCTTCCTTCCTTCCTTTTTTTCTTTCTTTTATCCACCCACCCAAGTAAAAGCGTTTTCAGCCTTAACCTCATTTCACGGACACTCCTCTTGCTATGTTATTTTTTTCCCCTTTTACGAAAAACTGTTGTTACCTGCTCACAAATGTTACTGAACTCTAGCAGAGGCAGGTGTGATTAACCAGTTATCACTTGGAACGGTAGCATGTGCACGACTGGAATTTTTTTTACTAATCTTTGCAAACTTTTAGATGAGAATTCAGGGTGCTTTTGCTATAAGTAATTTACCTGGCGTGTTCTGTATTCTATTCGTCTTCTGGGACTTAACTTGTTTTCAAGTGTTGGCAACTTCTGTCTGATGATCGAAGGGGAAGAAAAGCAATTTTCACCGAAGGGCAACTGGGGAAAAGGTTTGCAAGTGACTCGTCACGTTTCAAATGCCAGCATATGAGGTGGAATAATAGTGATTGTTGTCGTCAAAGTATTCAGAAAGGAGAAGGAAAGCAGATTTTCTTCATTTTACACTTAAGCTACCCAGCTTTTGCGAGATTGCTTCAGTTGTTGTATTTGTCATTGTGGTGACATTGATTGCGACAGGAAAATGTAATTCCAATCAGGAAAATCTTTGCTCTGTTTATCATATACTGCAGCGACAGTGTTTTGAACCTCATCTGTTTGCACCTCACGAGTGAGGATTTGGACGGATTTCAGTTGTGCAGCCTTGGAGGGTGTTTCCGCTATTCTTAACGTTAACATGCCATTTTTTAGACGCAATTTTTTCCCTTGTCAGTCAATCTTAAGCAACTATTTTTCGTGACTGGGGCGGAGAAAAGTCGGCGAAATGAGTGACAGTTGCACAGCTCACGATAACGAACTTGTTTATTCAAGATTTACAAACGTTGGCAGCCGTTGTTGCTGCCAGGTGAAACTAGAGCACGAATAATAACGTCATAAATAAGCCCCTCCTGTTCGATTTGCTCCTTTTTTTATTACTAGGCTTTATGTGTACGTGCAATGCTGTGAAACATGACTCACAATTTCCAGGGGTCGCTTTCTCATCTCGTGCACCCTGCAATATCATATGCCCATCTACCGAAATTTCCCGTTTAGGACGCTTATATAATTAAGTTATATAGTTTTAAAACTTACTTCAATATTAAACATCCCTTGAATTGCAACCAAAGTTGGTCATTCTTATTAATTAATATGGTATTTGTTGGTAGTAATGATCCGAATTTAATTGATATAGTGAAGCACTTGTAGTTTTTTAAATGGTGAATGTTTGATGATTTTTCAGAGATCTGAGCAATAACCAGATACAGAGCATCGCTGCAGACTCCTTCCATGGCCTGAAGTCATTAACTTCCCTGTAAGTAATTTCTGTTTAAATTCATCCATGCGTGTTGCTTGAAGCGATACCAGTTGTTGTTATGCTAGAGTGACTATGCGAGTTTATGACAATAATTGTGCCGCATGCGATTAGCGAACCGCACATTTGAAATTATTTTCATAATGTGGCCTAAATTTCGTTGTATGTGTTGGCAGGAAATAATAATTGTATGCAAAATCTCTTGCAACAATGTTATATTGGCATACCTCCATATATATATATATATATATATATATAAATTTATAAAATAATGTTAGGAATGACAGTTGGACTGTATGTTGCCCATTTTATTTATTGCCAATAACAATTTTAAATTAGCATCATTCAAATTTTCAATTGTAATGTTGACAGTAATGATAGCAAAATGAATACTGTATCTGGGTGAATGACCACACGTTTCATATTGTTTCTGTCAAATTTATATAACATACTATCTATCATCCATTTTCTGTATTAAAGAATAAACTTTTTAATTGTTTTTTTCCGTTTTTAGTATATTTGTTTGCTGTTAATTAACAAAATTGCTCATTTTGGGAAAACTTTGATTGTAGTTAGCTGTTATTTAATTCATTAGGTATTTCTTTATTAGGTTTGGTGACAGCGAAATGAAACTTGTTGTTAGGTCGACAATAACAATTGCTTTTTATAGTATGTAGTAAGTTTCGTAAAGTTGCATTACCCAGTACAAAAATTCATGCAGGATCCTGCAGGATTTTCGAACTGCAAAAATATGCTGCAGGATTTGAGAGCGT
>JAQIWR010001372.1:0-14051 GCA_034695945.1 Glomeris hexasticha
TTTTGGCGATCGAGTAAATAAACGCAAGTGTCGGGCTGCGTAATCGCGCGATATCGATAAATCGCGATAATATCGTGATGCCAACGCAGGCGGGATGCCAACATCCGAGTGGTTTGGTAAATACGCCAGCCGGTGACTGTGCGCATAAAAATGGCGGCGTCAAAATTCCTCATGTGTGACGTCATGCAGACACCTGCGTGTGATAGAGCCCTGCCATCGGCAGTGCACTCCTTAACCGAAGGTTATTACAGCTCATTGAAACAACGCTCCATTTTGCTGGAGCAAGGCTACTATAGTCTATCCCAGCCAAACCTTAGACTAAATAGGCGGAGCATGCGCCTCACTGCAGCCAATAGCATTGAGTAATTCGGTATGTATCGATTGGTATCGATACAAGAGCTACTGTTTTCTTGCCTGAAGCTCCGCCTATTTAGTCTAAGGTTTGGCTGGGATAGACTATAGACTAAAAGGCTAGGAGACTGGTCGTGAAGTGGGCGGGGCGACTCCTAAATGCGGAATGATGTCGGTAGGTGGCAGCACCTAGCGGGCCTACAACGTGGGTGGGGGTGGTCGCGATTTAGTTGTGGACCTGTTGAGTGAGGCTACTGCTTTTGTAATATGCAGTTTGTCACTTATTCAAATGCTTGCGTGCGTATTTGGTAGCCTCACTCAACAGGTCCACAACTAAATCGCGACCACTTCCCCCCACATTGTAGAACCGCTAGGTGCTGCCACCTACCGACATCATTCCGCATTTAGGAGTCGCCCCGCCCACTTCAAGACCAGTCTCCTAGCCTTTAGTACAGTAGCCTTGGCTGGAGTGAAACTCGGTATTAGGCCTAACAAAAAATCCATTCTGCTAGCAACCCGCGGTCTGTAGGAAAACTATGGAAACTAATGCCGATCTTAGCTGAATAAGCATTCCACCTGTTCTTGCAATCGTATACAGCACACTTGCTGGCATTTTACGATGAAACCTTCAAACAAACCGGTCGAAAACTCGATAAAAACGCAAAAACGTCAACATCGAACCAGTGGTTGAACGTTCTTAATTCCTGATGCTGCCGAAAGGTGGCGCATGTAGCTTTGCAATTAAAAACCGAGTGAAAAACGCTCGGAAAAATTCCGAAAGTACCGATATTACGATTAGTAACCTTCTAAAAGTGACTTGGTCCTTCCAAGCGTGCCCTGTTCTGACCGAGAAAGAAAATAAACGTGAAGTTTTACAAAAATATAGCAAAATTATCAATTTGTGCAAGAGTATTGCGGACATTTTGCCGGCTCGCAATAAAACACAGGCTGTCCATAGAGACATTGCACGAGATAATATCACAGGCAATCTAATTGCACCGAAATGGTGTGAGTACAAGGATCTTGCTTACATTTCACCGGCTTGCAATACAAAGCGCACGGCATCCATAGCGACATTGCACGAAAAACTTATTGCACGCTACCTTCTTGCGGATATGGCGATAATTGTAAGCCTAATGAAGTGGGAAATACGATTCGTACTATAGGGCAGTTGCGAGTGACGTCATGTTGCCATTCACGTGGCTCACGCCGCCATGTTTTCTGGCAACGTACTGAAGCGGGGCTACTAAAAAATCGCCAGTGGCCTTGATTTTAAGCGACTGTTTACAATGACGGACACTTGTTGCGTAATAAATTGATACAATCGTAGTTTTCAACCGCCACGGAAGTTTTTTGCGCTGCCAGCGATCATTATTCATCACAATAAACTGAAACAACGATGCTCAGTATAAAGAAAGACAGCATCTTTGGATTGTAAATATAGTACGACGATCCGGCTCAGAGCAAAAATCCTTAGGCTGCACAGTTTGTAAGGGTAAAACTTCGCATTTACGATGCCAAATTATTCGGACTGGTCCCAGTCAACTCAAGGGTCAACTCTTGAACAAAAGAGCTAGCCCCGCCTACTCAATTATGTGAATAAAAGACCGATCACTAAGCCGATAATTGGAAAAGTGCACCAATTCTCTGGCGCTCGTATATTAGATAAGACGTAATTTGATGTCTGCGTTTCCGTCCTTTTAATCGCGAGACACTGTCAGTAACAAAAAATTTGATTTTTCTTTGGCATTGCTCAATATTGTGATGAATGCTTGTAATATTTTGTACACATCCATAATTGGGCCATGGAATCACATCGTCACATGGTATATTTTATTCGTGGCAGTAATATACAATTTTGAAGAAATGTGTCGTGTCTATATAGTTTTGCAACATGCTGTAGTTCCCAAGCATTATTCAAAATACATGTAAAATTAAAATAATTGAAATACTCTTGATGTGCCATTATAGGCAAATTAAGTGATGTTATAAGCATTAATTAATGTAGACATTCTGTGATTTTTTATTCACATTTTTTCCACTTCCTGTACACAAGCCTAAAATTGTCTGATTCAGATAATTCAAAATGGCAATCCTACATAATATTAGCATGCCAGGAGATAATTTTTTTGAAAAATAAATTTGTTAAACTGCTTGTCACACACAATCTGTCACTTTCAATTTCACACATGCAATTTGACAATGGTCATAGGTGCGCGACGACATTAGCACAACTTGACACTCACAAATCGTCACATGCATGCAGTTGGACACGTACACTTGGTCACATGTTCACCTCGATCATCATGCACGCTACTTGTCAAGCACTCCTCGTCACACACTACTTGTCACACACTACTTGTCACACACTACTCGTCAAGCACTACTCGTCACACACTCCTCGTCACGCTCTTCTTATCATACTCTGCTCGTCATGCACTCCTCGTCACACACTCATTGTCACAATCTGTTCATTGTGCACTGTTCGACACAACACAATTTGTCACTAATTCTCTTAGTTTTCAAATGGTCTGTAAAAAGGCATGTGGAATGCCTGTACCATCTGTACCTTTCTCTCTTTTCCATAAATTTCACAAAAATGTGGCAACCTAGCTATCACTGACGTAGTTTATTTTTAGAATAAGTGAATATATTTAAAGTAGTTTTAATAATCAGGAATAATAAACAACATTTACTTACATTTGTAAAAATTGCATAACAGTGCATGATAAACAGATTGTGCCGATAAATGTGTGACGAGGAGCACATGATGAGCAGTGAGTGTGCGACAAGCAGTATGCATGACAAGGTGAAAATGTGAAGGTGTGTGTGTCCAACTGCATGTGATGATTTGTGAGTGCCAAGTTGTGCTAATGTCAAAGTGCACCTTTGACCATCTATGTGTATCAAATTGCATGTGTCAAATTGAAAGTGACAGATTGTGTGACGAAGTGCTATGTGACAAGGAGATTTGTGAACAAAAGACTCAATCAAACTGCAAACTTCTAACATATTTCAATAAAGCCACCTTTTTAGTTAGAATTAGAAAAAAAATTATCTTATAGGGACAATTTTTTTCAAGCTATAGCTGATGCTGGCAATGCTAGTCTTTGTCCCCAAGATATACAGGGTGATTCAAAAGTCCGTTGAACCTCTTATAATTTCCAATCCGTGCGGAAATTGCGTTGGTTGATAAATGGAACATCATGTACAGTCTATGGGCTATGCAAAGATGTAGTTGTTGTCAACCAAAGTAATTTGGAACCTGCCGTTCCAATTTCTAAAATCTTTATTTTCGAAAACGGATAGGTAGTTCAATTGGGGATATGTTAAGCATTGCACACAAGTCATAATAAAAAATAGAATCTTCAAAATCGGTTCATTACAGACCTAGGAATCAACAACTGAAGTTTGGAGTGGTGTATTGCATGGGAAAAATTAGACTCGATCAAGCCATTTTGTAAGCGAGCCTTGGCAAGGCTTGACACTGTAGGCCATGACTTCTTCTCGCGTAAGTTAGAGTTGTTCTCTTTCTGCCGTTCTGATTGTAATTTGGTAAATTTTTTGACTTTAGATTAAGCCAACGTTTTTATTGGGTCGAATGCTTGGGCATTATTTGCGATGTTTTGTATTTTTATCTTAGATTTTTATGCAAATTACCGATGTAAGTGGTTGAATTAGGTGTAAACTTTTTAAATATTAATTTGGATCTGTATGTTGTTAGATTGATCATCTGAGGATGACCACATTGTTTGGTCGAAACATGTCGTGAATTGGAGTTAGAGGATTCATGTATGGGATTAGAATAAATGTCATTTGCAACTCATGCTGCTGCATTAAGCGCATTTGGCAAATTCTCCCAGACCACTCTCATTAGCTTTGTTCTTGAAAGGAAGAAAAGCAAAAGCTTCAGAAAACAAATACACTGGCATTGTAAATCAACTGAAGCAAACAGGCGTGATCGATTTAATGGCAAGCGGAAGGGAACATCGAGTCCTCAAACAGTCAAATTTTGTTCTTTAATAATACATGTTACTGCCAATGTGAATAACTTGTCATTGTGCACAATGCCTAGTCCATGTGCAAAATGCCGCTAGTACTCACCAAAGTGAGCAACCTGTAAGAACCCCAAACAACGAAAAACCCCAGCTCGCTTCAAACGCTCTTTTCACTCACATTGAAACTCAAAATAAAACTTAAACATTGCTTAAAAAACATTAATATGCAATTTCTGCATTCTGTTGCCTAAAACTAGCGTTTTCTAGGGCACTTGATCGGCAGTGATGAATAACATTGTTATTTTCCATTTAAAAACGTTAAAAACCGATGTTTTTACAATCCCGACGAATGTAGAAAAATGGGGAGATTCTTTCAATGCAATGTTCTGGTACGCAACTTCTCCATTGCCTTAGAAACGCTGTCGTTGCGCAAGAATTTGTGAAACAAGATGCTATTGCACGCAACTAATAACGTTTAATTATTTGGAGTTTTTTGACAAGTCCGACCCATTTATTGTATTGAAAACGCAAAACGAATGTGATTTTTAACAATTTTTACGAAATGGGAGTATTTGAAGTAATGTTTAAGTTGTATTTTGAGTGTGGGAATGAAAAGAACGTTTGAAGCGAGCTGGGGTTTTTACTAAGTTTATTTACACTGCACATGGGCGGTGTGGGTTTGTTTGCTTGCTTGCACGATTTTGTCACCTCATTTTCAACCCCTTCCCAGCATCGTACACTGTCCAAATTGCGTACACATACCAATCTCGCGGTTCTCTTCCACCCACAGACGTTTTTGAAACCGAATATAGCCCAGATGTGACATAATCTCGCTCGCAAATCTCGAAGCGGGGCTTAGAATCCCATACTTCCATTCGCTCATACTACCCATACTCCCCCCACACTGCCATGCACACGGCCAAATTGTAACCAACAAAATAACGAACAAACTTAGTACACAAAAAACTTAGTTTTTCCCACAGCTTGTTACAGATTGCTCACACATTCGAGGACTATCGGCATTTTGCACATGGACTAGGCATTGTGCACAATGACAAGTTATATACATTGGTGGTAACATATGTATATAAATCAAGAATATAGCAAAATGTCTTTTCAATGCAAGGATTAAAAATATAAGGTTCAAAATATATTCTGCGTATATGAGAAAAATATATATTGAGTGTATGTGCATAATATTTTAAGATATATAATATTTATATGAAAATGAATCCTTAGTTACATATAAATATATATTCTGGTCATATAAATATATATGTTGACATTTATATATTATAAATATTTTCGAATAGCACAATTTAAATGGACGACTTTCAAAACAGGGTTTTTGGAGTGTACAAAGATCCTTCGTTCAATATTCTAAAGATACCTAAGATTCGGTTTCTAAGAGAATTAGGTAACAACCAATTATTCCATGCATGTGATGGATTTTTAAAAAAACATTATTTGTGAACTAGCTAATGCCAAGGTGCACAATTGCCTGGTGTTTAATTGTGACAGGGATCACCTTATTCCAGCCTGCAATGCGGTGATGCTACGTGGCAGATTGTACGAGGTTCTTTCGTGGGACTGAGCAACCCCACTGTAGAGTTCACTTGCTCTGCAACGATTTCCAGCCACACACCTTTCACCATAACAACAGACGACATTGTACAATATGATGTCCGTGAAGCCATAAGAATGGTGAGCATGTTTATTATTGTCGACTCCTGATGTCATTTATATTTTTTGTGTGGAACTGCAGATTGAAGAGGACTAAAAATGAGAACACTTACGTTATGAGGAGTTGGAATTCCTGAAGGACACTGCAATCGCAGCTGGGTTCAGCGGCCTTCTTGAGGTAGAAAACATGATGATCATGTAGCAGCATCTCTTGTACCATCACACCATAGAAAAAAATATGTCGCAACTGGAGACCATGAGACAAGGTTTCCACTCGATTTCTTTGGGAAGATTCTTACCTCTTCGACCCAACCTAGTCTCCTGTGTTTCTTAATCTGCAAGAATTACAGATTTCAGCCGAATCAGAGAAATCTCTCATGATATTCACTGGCAGTGATTCAGGAACGTTTCAGGAGTATATGGAAGAGCTCCGATTCCGTATCGTTTGGCAAGTAATGGTAGAAATTCAACATGAATTTATTTACTACTTGCTAATAAGGCACATGCCCACTTTACATACATAAAAATGCAAGGCCTCCTGTGCAGTTTGACCGGGTCATCCATTTTGAAAGATGACACAATTGTATTTCAAGCATGCGAGGCAGATCACATGCTTGAAATGAATGTGTTTTTTGGCAGGTTGATATCCCACAACATTACACCAGAACATAACTTTTAGGCAGTATAGACATTTTATTCAAAAATCGAACTCTATTTCGTTTCATTTAAGTACTTAATTAAGAATCATTTCAAACAATATATTTAACCTTTGGTCCAAGGGAAAAAACAAACTAGCGTTGAATATTGCAATAACAATGAACACTTGTAACAGCTCAGCCATAGAACCCATATTTTCTTTTATTTAACACCATTCAACTCCCATGTTAACAAAATAAGATTACCTGCAGTGACATGATACTGGGGCCTTTGCATGACTTGGGCCCAAGTATCACGTTTCTGCCAAGAATATACAGCCAAAAGTTAGAAGGTTAGGACTAGTTTTACACGTTTTCATTCTTCTGGACCTAGCTTTGGGAAAGACAAGTTGAAGGGGATTTATCTCCAACATCAGCAGCCGCAAGTTTATAAGTGCCCGCGTTTGTCACTTTTTCATGGAAAGTTCCGAAAATCAGGGTAATTTTAGAGCCTTGAAAAACGAGTTCATCCACCAAACGAACATTGTAATGATGTAATAGGGTCACAAAAATCTAGAATGGTAAATTTGGGCAGTCTACTTGAAACAGTTGAATATGACACACTACTGATCCATTGTTTAATTTTATTGCTGTAAAATTAAAATATACTTAAGATTGATCCTTTCTTAGTGGGAAAATGTACTGTTTAAAATCTTTTTCGTAATATTTTATCCCTCAGCTATAGCGACATAAATTCGACGGTCCCGAGTTCGACTGCACTATTCTCTTACACAGCCCCTAAACTGATGAACAACCTTATATCAGCCTTGACCTTTTAGCAGGCTTGCCACACCTCACTGATGATGGCATGAGTGCCATCATTGTCCTATTGTTTTTCAGAGCTTCGGGTGCCTGAAGATATTTCCAGAGCAATTTCTAGCGCACATGAACTTACTGCTGACCGCTGATGGGTCCGGATTTGGTGTGAAATGAATTAGGGCTGATCTTCAAAAGAAATAGAGGCCTGCTCCATCTTACAATACTTCTATGATTCAAGCATGTGCACCAAAGTGCAAATTATACCTACCATTTTAGCATTTTAGCCATGAATTCGCAAAATGAGGAGGTGTCACAGTTTCTAATATTGAATTACAGAAAGCACAGAAACATGAATGGCAGAAGATATTGAATGCAAGCATTGAATTTATTGAGACCAACAATATGTGAACACCTAAAGGTGGAACAGATCTATTCCAAGTACCCAGATAAATTTTTGAAGTTACCCAACTTCTTCCTCAACAATTTGACATAATTATAGAGATGTTAGAAGATGGCATAAAAAAGCAAGACACCAACTACAGAGCAACGATGCGCCTTATTATTACACTGATGTGTTGCAATAATACACTTCTCCAAACCGCATGACTTGTTATCATGTGCACTACTGTTATTTCAAGATACTTGGCCACAGGTGACAGTTTACACACAATAGCAGCTAGCTTCAGCATGGGTGGGACTACTGTGTAATGCATAGCTAAAGCAGCAGTTATGCTGGGCGTCCACTAGGCGCGAATGGTAAGCATACGGTTAAGTCGCAGTCGAATCGCGGCTCGAAACGCAACAGAAAACGCCGTACCGACGCACACTTGTACGCCACGGTTTTGCACGCGTTGCTGAGCTGCCACATGTTATGATGAAACACTTTTAAGTCTGTCATATTGGTCAGTTGCAGTATTCCAGCGGTGGCCAATCACAAAAAAGGTTGGTTGTCTGTGATTGCCTGCGGTTGCAACCGCTCGCCGACTGCGACCGCCAAGATACCTTAGCCAGGTATCTGCACATAGAAGTACAGACGGCGTAGAGCGGTGGATTTCATGTCATGCTGCGCATGCGCAAAACCCGAACGCGGAGTTTTCACTTTGCTTTCGCGCCTAGTGGATGCCCAGCATTATTGTTATTTGGAAGAAATTAGCCCCAATATATGAATGCATTGAAATGTAATAATACATTACTAAAGTGCGCCCCAGTCTAAGAACGGACTCGATTGCAGCAACCCAATTGGTTTGGAGACTGTTTACGCCAAAAACAAACGCGCCGGTGACAAATTGTCCCATTCCACCAATTCGACGACAAAGAAACACATTTGAAGGGCCCGTTTGAAGTAAGGGGCTCTAGTTTGAACCGACAAAATGGTGGCAAACCTTATGCAAACACCCCACCACAACATTGATACATCAGTGCAATGCGGCCTAGTGAATCGCATTGCTCCAAACGAGTTTGCTCTTAGACTGGGTCGCACCTAACCAACATACAGTAATATGATTATACTATACTACATTTTCATTTCAGCCTCCTAATAATGCAGGATGGGGAATCAATGGATGATTTTGATCGCCCTGCAACACTGAGCCTTGCTTTTCAAAATTATAAAAGCACATTCCGTGTTGCGCTATTGATATCATTTGATGCACACTACATGTATACCACAATTAATGTTGAAGCCTATAGCTGGCAGAGTGATGGAAGCATTTTGCATACACGCCGCTTGTACAGATGTGCAAGGAAAAACTAATTTGAACTTGTTGCAGCGAAAAACATCTAGGAAAGAAAACATGACCAAAGCAGAAATGCTATGAAGATCGGGCATTTTTATGAGTTTGTGGAACTATATGGTGCTATTGCGATGCAATATGACACTCTCCTAAAGAATATCAATGAGAGCAAAAAAACTTTTATCTGGTCTCGAAAAGTACGTCAACTGTAAATATAATCTTCCGTCTTATCCAACTTGAAATTCACTGCATCAGATAATTGAAATGAAATACTACAGCATATGTAAAATGCTACAGTACATCTAGAAATCTAGAAAAATAACATGATTTATATTATAAATTTGTGAAAATAAATTGTGCCATTTTTTAATTTACTCTTTATTTAAAGTGAACTGACACGGTTTTGTCAGGTACCCTGAAACTTTTACTAATAGAAGAAAACACATTACTGAACCATCTTGTGCAAGGAAATTGCTGTAACTAGTTATTTTACGAAGATAGTAGGGTGGATAAGTACGACGCCTTGGGTGAAATGCGCATGCGCAGTGATGATACACCCGCTCCCACCCCACGGTATAGGAAGCCTGTTTGACCGATATCCACTTTGTGTTGCCACGCATTTTTAGGCCTAACTTTTCATCCGTGCGAGCCACAAGTGCAGCATTTAGGCCTAAATCTGCGTGTTTACAAAAAATCCCATTGAAGTGCTGCATGTGTTCCAGCTTGCAGAAATCGGTTTTATGCTCGAAAACAGCCACGCTTTACATGATCTACGCTCGGAGTTGCTGCGAGCAGCCATTTTGAAAACGTGATCGCACTATGGGCATGTTTGGGTGCAAGTGGCATGCCATACCCACTAAATTTTGACAGCGTGCGGACTTTTGTAGACCTATTTTGGGTACATTCGGGAATTTTTATTTCAAAAACGAATTTATGGAAAAATTGGAAAAAATTCAGACGTATGCAAATACATGTTGTTAAAGCATAGGAAATGTTTCAGAGAAATCGGTTACAAGAAATTTACCCTGTCAGTTCTCCTTTAAGAGATATAAATTACAATCACTATTTTCATTTCACACTTTCTCATAGTTATAAATGTTTATTTATTGATTTGCTATTTATTTGAACTGTTGGCTGGATGTGATAAAATTTTACATAATGTTTGTGTTATAGCAATCCATACGATATGGGAATTACTTGTTTTCCTCGTTAAATTTTAATAGCAAATTTCAGTTTTCCTAACAAAAAATTTGAAAACTGTTTTCTATAAGGGTCGTTTTTAGTTTGCTAAAAGATATTTATTACATGTATATTAATCTTAATAATAAACATAATAAGAATCTTGATAATTACACAACATATAAGATTACTGTGTGCCATGATTTGCAGTTAATGTGAAATACATGAAGGAATTTTATGTAATTGCTGTATATAAATTTACTTTTGTTTGCACCTGTAAACATATTTGTTGAAGAATTTTGTAGTGTAATATTTAGGAGCTTGAAATATTAATTTATTTTCTAAACCATAAATTGAAATCTTACCTCACAATAGGTGAGCTTGGACCCTATTATTCCAAGTTTGGTCCAAGGTTTGAGCTCAAACACACTTCATTTAGTTTGGTTGCAAGGGCGATATTTGGAGGGGGACTAATAGAAGAGGACAGGAGGGGGACAAGTTGGTGGGGCTAGGGACTTAAGAGATGGGGATAGGGACCAAAGAGATGGAACATGTTGGGAGGGACCTTGTTCAGGGCAGTTTCTTGGGTTTCCCTCAAGTGGGAGCACTAATCATCCATGGCAGAAATGTTTCTCACTCCCATCAATGGTGCCAATGGCAATGACATACTCTAACCCAACATATCATATACTCTTGATAATAGTAAACAGCCAGAAGTTGCAACAAAGGTTTTGTTTTTTGTATTGTCCGTTTGGTTGTCCTTAAATCTGAAAATCCCTGCTGCAATTTTCCCTACAAAAAAAGCAGCCAGTCTTCATTAGTAGCATTTAATAAAAGAGGTTTTGCAACACTGCTGATAGCACACCTGTTAACCACAAAGTTTTCCAGATGAATGCCACGGAAGACAGAGGGACTTTATCACAATGTGTATTCTGCAGCAAAAATGTTTTTGTGATTCCTAAAGGCCTTAATTTTAAATTGTGGATGCCATGCGCATTATAAAAACAATTGAAAACCATTTTGCTAATTCTGACTCCCATCAAAAATCCAAACTGTTAATTGCAAATAATGAAGTGGTTTCTGGAAAACAATTGAACGTTTGTGGGAGTTAGAGAACAGCGTTCAGTACAAGTATTTAAACAATTTAACATACACACGTGCATTGACAAGTTACAGCATCGTGAATGTTTTACTTGCTGCAAAGCTTCTTATTAAGTGTAGCTGATACGATTGAGGTATACCAAATCCCAGATTGCTAAGAAACTGTTCGATTAATCCAATACTTCAACCAATTTTTTGACTGTCTAAATGTCGCACATACAAGTGAATCAGTGTTGAAGAAGAATTACGATTTGAAGCCTACATCTCTGTTGATGACAACAGATTTTTCTGGTTAAGACACATGTCTTTGAAATATCTGTATGATTGGTCCCAAGATACACAAAATAGACCTGGCCATTTCACAAAGACTGATGTTGGTAAAATGCAATTAAGCCGAGAAATATTAATGGGGATAGAAAGAGCTGTATTAGGATTTATAGGTTATGCCACATATCTGTTACAAAATGGTTGCACTTCCGTTTTGTTAATTAGCTAAAAGGAGGAGGGAATAATGATCCTCGTGCTCGAGATGTAATGTAAAGTAACAGAAATGTGCAAGTGTCTGCAATCTGTATACACTGGGTACTGGAAAAAAGTATAGTGAAGTTAAAGGCAAAAGAAAGTGGTTTGTTGACGTTGTAAGTGATGCTCCTTTGCCAAGGAAGAAAAGAAATTGTACACCAGCACCCAAAAGAATGTAACAGTGTAATATTTTTATATACTATTTATGAAATTCAATGATTCACTGGTATATTAAACAATGTTCGATGATCACATTAGGGTTGGTCCTATTCTTTTGGATTTTTTTTTACGTTTACAGAAGCTTAATTTTTCTTCAAATTTGCTGCCAACAATATCAAATGATATACTATCCATAGAACTACTGTCAAGCTTGAGTTGAACAGGATTTAACATTTGAAGCTGGTTGTGGCAATAGATGCAGTGTTGGATGCCATGTCATTTGGAATTGGATATTATCAATCCATTGAACTGTATGGCGTGTGCTCATGCTGAAAATGTGAAAATGGGTGACATTTTGAAAGCAATAGAAGAGGAAAACGAACTGGCTAGATTGGAAGGCAATATCACTTCTGATGGTAAGCCGCGCATTGCCATTGTTGTATATGGTGGTTGGTGCAGAAGATCATATGGACATCGCTTTCAAGCAAAAAGTGGAGTCGTTATTCTCATTGGGGACCGTACCATAAAAGTCCTGTTTTGTTGTACCAGAAACAAATACTGCACTGTCTGCAGATTATCAGAGGGAAAAGAGGAGCCAACCGAAAATCATACATGCAACCGCAACTGGAATGGCTCTTCAACAGCTATGGATGCTGACATAATAGTTGAAGTGTTGAATTGGCTGCACAATAATCATCAGATCGTTTGCAACCAAATTATTGGTGATGGCGACTCATCTGTTATGTCAAAATCATGGAAACAGTTGTTTATGCTGGGGAACATCATATCAAGAAAATTGAATGTGTAAACCATGCCTGCAGGAATGTCAGGAGAAAGCTGGATAAGGCAGCAGAAAATGCCACAGCCTATCCTGGGATCCCGTGTCTACAAGCCAGAAGGCTATTGAAATCCAAAACAGAACAGCAGAGGTCAAAAGCCAGGAAGAACATTAGGGGTAATGGTGTTTCCCAAAATGTTCCATGGCAACCCTGAAGCCATTGGCACGCTCAAAAATCAACTTTTGCAGTTGCCAGTGTTTTGGAAATCATTCGAATTGCATTGAGGGTACATGCATAAATGAAAATATTATTAAAATTCCACTCCACCAGTAACTCCTCTTCTCATAGTTTATTTTTAGAACCTTATAAAAGCCCTTTACATGTTTCGGTTGACAATGCAACCATCATCAGAAGGTTTACCAATCTAAAATGTTCACGCCAAGACAAACAATTATCCAAAACAAATTCAACATTAACAATTTAAAAAATTTAAAAATGAAAGGCAAAATCTTACAACTCCGACTGCTAGGAGAACCATCAACTCCAATAAGTAACCCACAAGTTACCAGTCAATAACCTTGTTCACGAGAACTTGTCAAAAACGCATAAAATGCACTGCAAAACATTAAAAACTAACCCACTCAGAATTAGAAAGTTCTACAAGCGAAAAAAATAAATACAACTCACAGAGAAGAGCTTCATTATCAAGCGAGGACACAAGAGGAATGGCAACCACTGAACCTTTCCAAATTATTTTATAATGGAGCCATGGTAAGGTCCCAACTGGTCATTAATAATTATATGCGGCACCTTACATGTGGATGGGATCAGGAAAGCTGGTGTTATTGATGAAATGACTCACAATTTGACGCGTTTAATTTCTTCTAAACAGGGTGGGAGGAGTTCAAATATCGAGCATTTGAATGGTCTTAAAAAACTGCAAACTGAATTACAACAGAAGGATTTGTTGGTTATGAAGGCTGACAAAGGCAATCAGGCTATGGTTATGGATAAAAAGGAGTACTTGGTGAAGTGCAAGCAGCAATTGGATAACAGTGAGGTGGAAGAGGTGTTTGAAAGCAGAACTAAGAT
>JAQIWR010001373.1:0-14048 GCA_034695945.1 Glomeris hexasticha
GGATAACTAGAAAACTCCTTTGCACATGCCTGACCCAGTATCGAACCTGGGACCACAGAGGTGCAAGGCGAGTGCTCCAACCACTGCGCCACCAGCTCGCTACAGTTGGTGTAATATTAAACCAGTATTAGACCATTATAAAATGGGAATATTTATGTATGGGATTTGACTGCAAGAGAAATATACTATGCAATTTGTGCAAATGCAGTTGAACTGTGGAAATAATGAGGTTAAAAAACGACAGTTCAAAATTATGACATATTCCAACATGTATTTAAAAACTTTTTCTGAAAAATTTCAATTTGGTTAATAATTAACAATTATTTGACGACATTTTACTAATAATGTGAGAAATAATGTATTTCTTAAATTTCTTGGTAATTTTAAAATGTATACTCCCTAAGCATAGTGACAAAGGTGAATTCTATGAAGCAGTCACGTGACTTTCGTGATGGAAAAAGCAGAGTAAAAAATGTTTGGCCTTGTCGACGCCAAACCATAGAGTGCTCGATTGTTGGACGCCCACATACTTCCCAGTTTCAAAGTTTTACTTTGGTATCACATCATTGCAGCAAACTAGGAATATCCTTCTCACATTAACACCTCCTGAAGTGTGGATTCTGAAGGTTATTATCTTGTTATATCGCTATAGATAGTTGTGTTATAATGGAAGTATATTTGTATTTCTCGATCCTCTCCCTTTTTCATGTATATTTATATTTAACTTTATATAAAACTCGTTACTAGTGGTTACTATCATTTTTATTGCACTTCCAAGTTAAGAGCCGGTTGGGTGTCACATACTTTAGTGCAGTATTTAGTTTGTACTTGTTCTTTACTGCAAGTAGTACTTGGAACTGGGAAATATGTATTATAGCAGTTTATTCATTTGTTTTAAATAAACAGGAAGGAAAATTATGTATCGCGAATTTCCTGTTTATAATTGAACTTACCCAGAACAAAAGACAATGTAATATACCAATTGTAAAATTTGTGTAATAGATTATGAAAATTCTTACGTGAATAATGCAAACTATGTAAATTAATTTTTGAAATGTGCAGTATTGGTCTTCAAAAAAATAATGTGTAAACAGTGGATGTGTCTGGTAACTTTGTTTCTATTTACTGACAGCAAAATGAAACTGTACTACATTCCTCAAAGCCCACCTTGCAGAGCTGTGCTTTTAGTTATCAAGGCACTAAATTTGAAAGTTGATTTGCATGAATTAGACATGCATAAAAGGGCAGAGCACAAACTTCCATGGTACAGAATTGTAAGTTTGATATTTTTATTGGTACTACTATTGTTGAGTTCCTAATGTTTCACTAAAATATTTGGCAGCATGATCAGAAAGCTGTTTCACAAAACAATATTTTTTCGTAATACATAATACTATAGGTAGAACCATTGTTCCAAAAGTTGATCTCTTGATGACTGATTTATTTAATTGGCCATCTTGACAGGGATTCAGTATAATTTTCAAACTTTTTGGCTCCTGCGATGCTTTTGCTTCCATTAGAGTGAAAAGAAGCAGAACTCATATTTGGACATATTTCAAACGTTTTATGTAAGAAAAGGCTTTACTATTTAAATATAATTGCATATTTGTGTAGATAAATCCAACACATACTGTCCCATCAATTGATGATGATGGTTTCACACTTTGGGAAAGGTTTGACAAAAATATATATTTGTAATTACAACAATTGGAATTTTAAGGATACATAGGAATAATCAATGTTTTTGTTATTTAGTCGTGCGATTATGACTTACCTTGTTCGAAAATATGGAAAGGATGACAGTTTGTATCCAGAAGATTTCCATCAGAGGGCTTTGGTCGACAAGATGCTTTATTTTGACATGGGAAACTTAGGCAGGGGTATTGGTGATTATTTGGTAAGATTACATTATTGAAGGATTTACCAATATAACGGACCATGCATAACAATATATCCTATGGCTTTGTTTTTCAGATGCAAGTTTACACAGGCAAAGAGGTCGATTCTGATAAAGCCAATGCATTGAAGCAGTGCCTTGAATATTTGGATTCCTTTTTAATTTCAACAAAATTTGTGGCTGGGGACAATCTGACAATAGCTGACTTTTCTATTTTGGCTACTGTATCTGCACTTGACAGATTTGGTTATGATTACAAGAGTTATGTGAATATTACTCGTTGGACGAATGATTTGAAAATATTGCTGCCATATTTTAAAGAAGTTATTCCAGATGTTACTGTAAAACAGTCGTAAAACTTTGCATTGTTTAGAATTGTTTGTAGACATGGAAGAATAAAACAATAGATTTATATTGCGAGAGCATTTCCTGTTCAAATTGCAAACTATCCATGCAGGGGATGCATGTGAATGCATATGTTGTGTCACATGCAAACATTATGCCTTGGCACAACATTGCACTATTATACAAGGAAATTAATGGTGCGCAGTCGCTATATAGTAGTATAATATACATGGTAATATGCTATGAGAAGTGGAATAAACTACTGAATCCAAATTTCTCCTCATAATATCCTCCAAAGAAGAAGATGAAGATGAACTTAAACGCGTTTTCTCCGTTAAATAACAGTTTTTCCGAAAAACATCCGTGAACCTAAAAGAACCGAAAGGTGTCAATACGTATTTCTAACTAGTTTTGGTTAGATTTGGTTTACTACTTTTGTCGCGGAAACTTGCGATGTCGTAACTTATGGGCGTGGCACCGCCGTTACGACATTGCAAGAGAACCACTACATATTTAAAAAGCAAACTACTGATTCAAAATAACACCTGCTCTGCTTTGTTGTGTATTAACGAAAAACAACATTTCCATTTTGTAGACCATTTATATTACACAAAAAATGAAGATCTTTATCATCATGCAAGAGTTTTGTCAAGAATTGTATATCAATAGTTGCAGCAACATTTGGATGGAAATGTCAAAATCTATTTGCTTGCAGGGCTCTTATTTATTTAATATAGCTATACATTCTCGCCACCACACGAAACAAGATATAAATTTTAAAAAAAGACAATATATATTGAGCAACTAATTTGATTTCTTTCCGCATTCAGATGTTGAACGCGTTTACATTCTCTTGTACAGCAGGTTTTATTTGCTGTATTTAAAACGAATACGAAAGAAATTAAATGCAGGATTGCATGCAAGCAACCGCCTCAGTTGCAATGTATCTTATTATATTGAACAGAGAAATTCGGTTTAATTAATATATGAAAGAGGAGTGGAAGTGGAGGTTATCTTGTGGAGCACGCGACGTTTGCAAATAACAAACCTGAAACGCGTGCTTGTGATGGCATTGAAGGTGAACTAGCTATTACAGAAATATATTTATATATACCGAGTCACAAACTGAATTTTAATCTGCCACGTCACATTGAGTGATTATATCTCACTGCCCTCCAGTCATGTATACCTAGCTATTTATTAGAAAAGGAAATAGAGGAGAATCGTTGTTTCACACCCCATTCACCGCAATGCCTAGTGTCTATTTTCCAACATTGTTTATGACGTCCAGACTTAAATTGCATTGAAAGCAACCGTTTCCAACTATGTAATTATGAAGTAAGTGTACCTTTAAATGCTCACACAAACACATATACTGTATATAGCCCAAGTGAGAAAGAGAGAAATTATTCCATACAACAGTGTTAAATTATATTCCATTGCAAATACATAGGGGGCAAAATGTGTAATTTTCACGCACTTGTGTGTTATAGCAGCCACCTTCAGAGCAATAAATGAAATTATAATGTGAAGAAAATGATTTGAACTTTGGAAATTATAGGTGTAAAAAGGTTTCTTTATTACACCGACTTTAGTATACAAGATGGAGGTTTTTATCTGTAGGTTTCATCCGACTGGAGGCTGTTCAAAAATAATGTCACAAGTTTTCTGTATTCACATAAATTTGATTCAGGTTTTCAAATTCGTAACAAATTATTATCTACAATTGTAGCAGGCTTAAATAATATTTCTCCCTCTATTTCTCAATATAGGAAAATTACAAGGACAAACCAATCAGAATGCTAAAACAGACAACCAGCCCTTACAGAAAAGATTTTCTAGCCAGATCTGGCACGGTCTGTTCTGAACAACCAGATACAATATACAATCAGATCTGAAACTCGTAATCAGATCTGGGGGCAGATCTGTAACAGCAGATCTGATTTTCAAGCATATCTGAAACTCGTAATCAGATCTGTTTTGATCCAGATCTGTTTTGATGTAGATCTGTTTTCATCCAGATCTGTTTTGATGCAGATGTGTTTTCATCCAGATCTGTGGTCATACAGATCTGTTACCATCCAGATCTGCCCAATTCCTGATATCCAACCAGATCTGCCGGCCAGATCAGATCATATCTGAATTTGATATACTTTTTCCGTAAGGGAGTATTCTTTATTTTTTTGCTGTATCGTCAATTATAATTTCATTGTAAAACCCATGGCATCAGCGCGTAGTACTTTCTTCAAAATTGTACCTGTAGTTGTCGTGTGACGAATTATGCTGTGTGATACAGTGTCATACTTTTGAAAACACAGGATAGAGCAGAATTGTGTACAGAGGCATAATGAGTAACATGCATACAATACAAAACGTCTATAGGTTTGCAATAAATTTATATTTCTTGTTTGGATGATGCCATGCTTATATGCTTACTGGCACATTGTTCCGAAATTGAGCACTTGCAGATGCTCCACTTGATGGTTGTGCAGCTGCACGGGGATACAATGTGGTCATCCTCCGACCCTAACCAAAGGAATAACACGGGTGTTCATTCTGACTGTATTTCATGAACCACTGTTACTTCCATCTTGGACTAATGATTGTTGTAGACAGTTACCTCGCTATTGGCCACGGAGCTTAAAGGTGACGCTGGTGCAGCTTCAATACGTGTATTTTTTAGATTTTGACATCCAAGACAGATCGATTTGGGAGGCAATGCAGCAGCTGTGAGAGACGGAGGTGGAGTTGACAATCTGATGTTTCGGGTCTTCGAACGGGATGAATGATCCTGTCAGATATAAAAATAAAACTGTGTGTTGTAATCATTCATTATCTAGCGTCCCAATATGACATCATTGGTACAATATTATTTCATGTTAATAATATCAGTAATAGAAATAATACAAGATATGCAAGTGTGCTTCTTTTTGAATACAACTTACATCATCCATGCCAGGAAAATTGTGTGCTTCATCTTCACTTGGTGTTGGGTTTCCGGAAAGCACGAACCCATCCAGAGCCCTTGGCCTTTTCACCAGATGCCGTCTTACGATGGAGTCCACTACAGCATCGTCTTCGGTAGTACTTGTGGTCAACAAGTTTTGACATGCTTCTTCAGCTTTCTGCATCGCTTTTTCATATGTTGCATATGAATGAAATGTATGGAAGTGGTTTAAAACTTGCAGCAACCGAAATGGCAGCATACCAAATTTGATGATATTCGTACATTTTTTCCCCAGAACAGTTATTGGGTCCAATTTCCACTTATTGCTTGGGGTTGCTCTGCCCATCATGTATTTCGTGTCATGTACTGGAGGATACATGAAACGAGGAGTTATATACACTGTGTTAAGGAGATGCAATTCCGCGAAGCGCTTTAGTGAGAGGGTCTAACGCGAAACGGGTGGGAAAGCCGCCATCTTCGAGCGCTTCGATCGTGCTCGACAGGCGAGATATATGTATTTGGCTGTAATCCACGATCCCTGGATGGCTAAGCGTTTTCAGGTAAGATTATTTATAATAATAAAGTTGTGAAAATTACTAATAGTGTTTAATTGTTTTGCAAAAAATATAAATTCAAGTCAGTGTCGGCAATTTCCATGCATGCGTTGTTCAGTTCTTCATTAATCAATAATCTTACTTGAAAATAAATAATCTTACCTGAAATCGCCGAGTTATTCAAGATCCAAGCCGCAACTCGTGGATTGCAGCTAAATACATATATCTCGCCTGTCGAGCACGCTCGAAGATGGCGGCTTTCCCACCCACTATTCGCGTTCGACCCTCTCAGTAAAGCGCTTCATGGAATTGCATCTCCTTAACACAGTGTATATAACTCCTTGCATGAAACAAGTGCCGCATTCAGAAACTCAAAAATCGGGAACCGCTTCTACGCAATTTTATTTGTAGAAATCAACGACGTTGAGCATCTGATGAATATAAAAAGAAATATGAATAAACATTACAACATTGGACTGATGAAAAAAATTGCTGTATAAGCAAAACATGCACATTTGTTATCAAACATCGTCTAATAATATTTAAAATAATTGATGATGCAGTTGCAACTGCATCATCAATTATTTTAACCATGGTTAATGCACCTGCGATTCTCTTACACCTTCTTTTTCAAATATGCTTATAAGGTGACGACATCCAGAAGTTGGTATTCGTTGCTTAGAATGAAATTTAAAAATACTGTACATGCGAACTGAACATGTCACATTACAAAGAACACAAAATAGTAATTCATTACAAATCCTGCCCAATTGATACTTAATAATTTTCTATACAGATTTATATTCATATGGAATACTAGGGCTGTTCAGAAAGTCAGTTAACGTTGACATGCTACAAGGAATTTAATCAGGATATACAATACTTGTAATTTTAATTTAAATATCTTAATATGTAAGCCTTCTCGAAAATATTAGTTCATCCCGGTTCAGTTTCTTGCTTAGCAGGATAGCAGAACCTTCTTTCTCAACAGCCCTCACATTACAAGAAATTGAATGTCCGCAGCAACCGCAAAATTTAAAACGTTTAGAAACAGAGCTTGAAACTTGCATAACTGCTAGAAGGAAGGAACAATGCATGCAGATCATATTGAACTTGTATTTGGACAGATACAGGGTTGTTTAACAATGCTGGTCTCGGCAACATGTCATTTAAAACGTGCAATTACAAAAAAAATATAAGTGCTCTTCTATCTGTAAACCAATCGTGAAGGATGCACTGGTGATAGCACTTTTGACATTGGAACTCATCTTTAAGGTTAGGTATGCAATTGTTATCTGACAAACCATAATCTGCACTTTGATAATTCTAATTTGAAAGTTGCAGTGAATCGCTAATTAGTCTAAAATAGTATTGCTGAATTATTTATAGTGAAAACCTGATTGTTGGCGAATTTTAACAGAACGCCCGCTATAGTGTGCAGATTGCTTTTCTGCACTCTGTTTGGTGATAACCCAGGTGCTCATTGGCTTTACTGAACTGCAATAACTACATCTTCAAGTGTTGGCAGAAGTCATGCAAGCATCAACTGGGTACAACAATGTTTGTTACAACAGTTGCATTCATACTGCTTTGGAAATTATGATGCAACATCAGTGGAAGTATTGTGAAACTGTTTGCAGTTTGCATGCTTAAAGATGGTTAGGGCAGGGCTCGAAATGTCAGGAAAAAATTGCATAGCAATAACCGCTACGCAAAATACAAATTGATTAGCAATTAGCAATAAATGTGTAGCTAATTTAATTTATATTGTTAAATTAATATATTTATGTATCATTAAAGTCGTCTATATATTTCTTAGTAAGTGTACATATATATGTATTTATTGTTTAAAAATATAATTATTACTTTCATGGAATATTCAACTTTTTACACGAAATACATTAACTAAAATTATCTGATAAATATTTAGACAAAATTAATTCAGTGGAAATACAATAGCATGCACAGGTAAATAATGACATTTTAAAGCACTTTATGCACATTGTTGATTTTTTATTAAAAATGTTTTTTATTTGTATAAATTATGTTATTACAATAAGAGCATGTGCTACCCCTTTGGCCGCGCCCTCATTGTTCGCTAGAGGGTGCTGATTTTGCAATGTATTCCTATGGACGACAATTTTCCACAATTTTCCACTTGTTTACCTAATAATTGTGATCCCAATTTTTCCGCAATTATTCTTTACTTTCTTTAATGCGTTTTGAGTAGCTTAGTTGTACCATATTTTACATTACCACTTTGGTTTTATTATTATTTTATTTTGAAAAGTATAAAATGGGTTGTTTTGACCTGCATGTGCACCCTACTATACATTGTAGAAGTGTCAGATTTTGATTTTTGAAAATGTTTTTCCAGCATTTTGACATGTGAGCAAAACTTTTTTTACATTAAAAATTTGTAATATCAATACTTTACATTTTTAATTTTTCATTCAATAATTTTAATACCAAGTTGGGGAGAGTGCAGAGGGGATTAGTGGCCCCACACCTGTTGATGATGGGGAGTTTTACCACTTCTTCCTGTGTAGCCCAGTGGAGCCACGCCCCCTCCCATTGTCACCAACAGGTGCCCTTCCTGGTGTGGAACCAGTAATCCAACTGCACCCTCCCCAACTTGGTATTATAAGTATTGAATAAAAAATTTAAAATGTAAAGTATTGATATTACAAATTTTTAATGTAAAAAAAAGTGTTGCTCACATGTCAAAATGCTGGAAAAACATTTTCAAAAATCAAAATCTGACAATTCTATAGTAAGGTGCACTTGCAGGTCAAAACAATCCATTTTATACATTTCAAACTAAAATAATAATAAAACCAAAGAGGTAATGTAAAATATGGTACAACTAAGCCACTCAAAACACACTAAAGAATGTTAAGAAAAATTGCGGAAAAATTGGGATCACAATTATTAGGTAAAAAAGTGGAAAAATATCGAAAATGGTTGTCCATAGGAATACATTGCAAAATCAGCGCCCTCTAGCGGACAATGAGGGCGTGGCCAAAGGGGTAGCACATGCTCTTAATTTACTTTGTTTGAAATTTACATCTGAAAGATGACGTCAATCTGAACGCTTGAAATACCCTTCAAGAAATTTTTTATGTTTGGCATGCGGGCTGCAAGCCTGCATACAACACTATACAGGCAACCAACTAGCAGCATGCATGCAATAACCAAGTGGCTACACTGTCAGTGGAACATTCTCAGTGTTAGTGTAGAAGCATGCAACATATTGAATGAAGAACTTGTCGTAAAGAAATACTTGGGTTCAAATGGACGTCATCGTCCAGATGGGATTATCAAAAATTAAATGATGGAAAATTAATTTTCTTAAATGTTTTTAATGTACTTTATTGTGCTTGCAATAACTTTGGGAAAAATTTAATCTTTTTTTCCACAGCTATTTCAAAATCGCCCATTACTCTTATTGAAATATTATTGTTTGGAAACAAAATTAAAACTTAAGTGTCTTTGTAAAGTCATTTAAAAATTTCTTACTGTACTTATTGCAAACAAAAAATTTTCGCAGTTCGATAACAACATAATTAACGCCATTTGGCATTTGTCTAGTAACTAACGAACAGTTGACTTTGGGCTACAGGAATTGTTAAATTGATACCGCCATGAGCTCCATCAATTTTAATTTCAATAATAAACATCAAACCTAGCAATAAGGTTCTTGATTTAGAGATCAAAATGAGACATTTTTATTGTAATGTAATGTCGTTTCACACTCAAAACCTACTACCGTATATTTTCTTACAAAAGCTGGTGTCAAATTGAAGCCCGGTTTTCAATTTAAGCCGGGTAATTTAGGTCAGACAATGATTAAAAGCTGGTTCCCAATACAGGCCTCCGGCTTGTATTTTTAATCGGATCAAATTCCGCTTGTTTATATATTCTACCAACATTTCCCTATTGGAAAAAACCTCCACGGTGGTGGGATTTGGAACACCCCACATGTGGTGTTTATGGTGGTTTGTGGTGTTTGTGGTAGCAATTCTCCACCACATACACCACAAACCTCCATAAACACCACATGTGGTGTGTTCCAAATCACACCACCGTGGAGGATTTTTCAAATAGGGTTATACAGGGTGTCCCATCTAAGGAGTGCACCTCAAATATCAGGATGCCTATGAGAAATTCAGTAAATATGATTATGTACCCGAATAGGAACTGTAACATGGCGATGTGAAATGTCATATTTCTGGTGACCTTTAACGTTTATGTCAAGGTTATTGAAAATAGATTGTTAACCGCAGCATTTACATGGTCAGTTCCCATTTGAAAGTTGACGGCAAGGACGAGTTTAGTCTAAAAACAGAATTGCCCTATTGGAAATAACCATCACAGCAGTGGGTTATGGAACAATGGTCCATCATAGAATTGAGTCGCAGCTTCTCTGGAACAGCAGCCAATATATGCACCTTACAACAAGGATTGCTGTTCCAGAGAAGTTGTGGCTCAATTCTATGATGGACCATTGTTACATAACCCACTACAATGACGGTTATTTCCAATAAGGATGTGTTTTTTTAACAATTCTGTGACTTAATATGAAGTGTTTTGCTGCTGCAACGTTGATGCACTGCTGCACGGCTCAGCGGCATTGCAGTGAAACCAAACCGTGCATCGCTTTCCAATGCTTTCCATGCTCATCCGGGTATGCATGTATTAATGTTTATCACCGCATTGTGTAACATCCAATAGGGAACACTGATGAACAGAACACGGGAATATTTGTGTTGATCAAATATGTACTTAACAAAATTGTTTAAAGTGTTGGCCATCTGCTCCGTAACATAACTGAATCCTCTTCATTAGTGATTGTCTAACATTTGCATTCCCAATGTGGTGTTCCACAATGTGGTAATACCTGAACATTAATACATGCATACCCGTATGAGCATGGAAAGCATTGGAAAGCGACCCACGGTTTGGTTTAACTGCAATGCCGCAGAGCCGTGCAGCAGTGCATCAACGTTGCCGCAGCAAAACCTTTCATATTAATTCACAGAATTGTTAAATAAAAACACGAATTGCATTTTTAGACTAAACTCGTCCTTGCCGTCAACTTTATAAATGGAACTGACCATGTAAATGCTACGGTTAAAAATCTGTGTTTTCAATAACCTTGACATTAACGTTCAAGGTCGCTGGAAGTATCATATTTCACATCGCCATGGTCCAGTTCCTATTCGGGTACATAATCATATTTACCAAATTTCTCATAGGCTCACAGATATTTGAGGTGCTCTCTTTATATGGGACACCCTGTATACATGGTATTGCATTGGTATATTTGCTTGTAAGTGGCACAGACTAATCTGAACATGGACCCAACCCCTCGAAAGCGCAGGTCATCTGACCTGCATTTCGAAATAAAAGTTATAAAATTTGTTGGTTTCGTTCTGATTGCAATATGTGGTCACCGATTTTCATTACAGTAATAATAAAAGACGTCTCTAACAGAAGCCGGAATTCTATGAAAAGCTTGTCCTGAAAATCCGGAATTTGAATGAAATTACGGGCTCTATTAGAAAATTTACGGTATGTGGCATGAGTGCTGAAAGATAAATAACTGAAAATGTTTCAATGTGTGCCATATTGCAGCCTGCAGCAAGTTCAAATTTGTTCGGCAAGAGATGGTTACAAATTTAGGTAGTACTATCATTTGTGTAATGCAGACTTTTCACTTAATCGAAACAGACCATGTCTATAGTTATTTAATTACTTTTGAAATTGGTATTAATAATTTTTCTGGACGACAGTCAATGTGTTTTAGAGAATTGCAGTCCTACGCATTCTAAACGTTCAATAGAAGTTTCATAAAGGTCTAATTTATTGGTTTATGAGTTTTAACTATATGAAACAGCAAATCAAGGTGTAAAGGATACTCTACAGCAAATGATTCTTAAAGTTGAAGATGAAGTTATAAATAACATACAAATTAGAAATACCCCGACACAAGTTATGAGATCAATTTCATCTCAAATGTTGCAATGGAAGCTGTCCGATATCAACATCATAACCGAGAGAAAATTTAGTAAGTTATTTATTAAATGTATAATATATGGGGTGCAAATGTTCAGAGATAGAATTTTATGAATTACTCTGATTACTGTCGACTCCACTTGTAACAAACTCGCTTATAACGAAGCTTGCATATAATGAAACGTTTGATCTTTTTTGTGTGACACTACATTTTCCCATATGTTCCTATTGGCACAAAACTCCGGATAAAACGAAATTGGTTAAAACGTAAAATCTGTTATAACGAAATAAATTCTGCCGAAAATTTTGAATTTCACTATGGAGAAAATAAATTTTCCTCAACTAAAAGTTAAAGTGCAGAAAAGTCACACACTTCTGTCACAAATGATAACAGTGAACCATCATGATTTTTAAAGGTACTCTGCAACTTAACCTGCCTGATAAAAACCATTAAGCATGTAAGAATTTCAATAAATTGTGTGTGGAATTTATAAACATAAAGTTATTAGCACTAAAATTCCGACGGTTTAATTCAGTTTGGAGGTTTGACTTGGATAGCAGACCTATGAGGCAAACTTTTAATGGTATAAATTATAACTATTTATGTATAATAATTTCCTAATATATTATATATATTACATTTGCATTCATTGTGGTTTTTTGTATATACGCACAACACTCCGAATGTTCCAAGCCCATTTAAAGGATTAGCTAAACGCTCTATTTTGCAGTCCGGTTATGTCTAGTCAACTATTCAAGTAGGGAAAGTTCCCTCCCTCTCACGGTTAATAAGCGGAAATTAGAGAACAATGATGGCTAATTTGCGAACAATGGAACACTTAACTAATCCTTTAATTGGGCTTGAAACATTCGGAGTGCTGTGACTATAGCTTTCAGAGTACATTACAAAACAATATAAGTTTAAATTTTTAAACAGAACTGTGTTTAAATGCTTAAAATAATTATTTCTGTTTGGAATAAGTTGTGGACTATATTCTGTGAGAGAGAATAAGAATACTTTAGAATTTTCTAATACAAAGAGTCTAGTACATAAACAACCCGTGAAACAAAAACTAAGTTTTTTGTGTACTAAGTTCATATTCACAAGTTCCCTGGCTTGCTTCATGGGGTTTTCCGTGTGGTGGCGCTGTGGTTAAAACATCCCTTTTGCCAAATATTGCAGCACTTAAATGGCTGCTCTGACCACAGCGCCACCACACGTAAAAACCCATGAAACACGAAATGGAAACTTGTGAATATAAATATAAATTCAGTGATGTACACAGCAGCTACCATTTCCTGCACTATCGTCACTGCTACCACAAACACGCATGCATCAGAAAAGGGTGTATTAGTTTGGGTGAACTCTGTTGGGAGGAGCACATCAACAATTCATACCAAGAAGGTTGGAAGGTTTTGGGTTAGATGGAGGGATCGTACTTGGCCAATATTGAAGCAGGCTTGGCGGCTTTTTTCGGCAGCTTTCATCTGATTGGCCGCATCAAGCCCCACCCTCTAAAGTGTTGTAGGCGAATCACAGTGCACCGTCCGCATTACACATTCCTGTATGCTGTGACCACATGCAAACCACTGAAACCATGCAGATATATAGACAAGCACGTTTTATTGCACGTGTTTACCGTTATTTTGCTGTTTTATACATTTTTTGCGTGCAAACCACGCAGATATACCAACTCTAGCAAAATTTATATTGCAATTAATAAATAAATGGTGTTGATTGCTTATACTGTAATAATAATTACAATTAATTCATTACATTGATAATTATTAATCATCCAAATATAAGGATCTGAATATCGTATTTCTAATATATATCTTGTAACAAGTAGTTAGCAATTAGCATATGTGATAGTGTGGGCTAACATTGAAATTCATTTAAGTTTTTTTCCAAACCCGCAATCAGGTTCTATAGATACGACACGTGTTTCGTGACAATATCTTTCCAAGATTGATAGTAACAGGCATGGCCAAATGGGTAGAGCAGCAGGCTTCTTATATTTCCAAGCTAGATTGTGTCGCATCTGACGTAATTCCGGACTTAAAAATGTTTGTGGGTGAAAGTGGACCGCGAGACTAGTTAGTATATATGTTACAGTAAAACGTTTAGAAGACGCCATTTTTTAGAATTACTAGTGATTCTACATTATGGTGACTTCACACGCCAGTTTGCAAATTCTTAAGTAACTGTGTAAACTCGCTGACTGCATCGCCAATATAAAGAAATATAGAAACTGCAACCTTCCTTATGACTTTTGCAGACTATTTT
>JAQIWR010001374.1:0-14039 GCA_034695945.1 Glomeris hexasticha
ATAAAAATATCACCCAAATCCGTGTCGGTCGAATGGGGAAATTTCGTGATTTTGAATGATTTCACGTGGAATGACCCCATTGTAGTAACAATCGTCCGTCTTCGCATTTAATTAGGGGAAAATTCCTGATTTCTCGGTCAATTATCGAATATTATTTTGCTTCAAAAAATATTTACAATTAAAGTTTTTTTTCGTTGTATTTTCCTTACCTGAATTCTTTGAAGCGCAAGTCTATAAAAATGATATGTTGCAACAAAGTTATGTAATTCAAGGGTGTTTAATAAATTACGATTAAAACAAATTAGACTATAAAAGTGCATTCTAGTAGTTAATTCATTTTATATAACAAACCGGTTTTTACTGGAAAACATGAGCCATAAATTATTGATCAAAATATTTCCTGTTATTTGTGAGATTGAAAATTGTGCTATCTATTCAAGGAAAACTCTTTAATATAGCTTTCTCGGAAACATTGCTTTCTTTCCATTTTGAAAAGCAGGTGTTACGTCATGAATTGCAACCAGTGATTTAAATTTCCAACAAATGGCAATTCTGGGAATATTTAAACAAACGATTTAAATCACTAGCTAAATACGTATATTTATAATTGACAACCACATTTCTACTTTGGCTCAAATTCAAATACTACACTTGATTTAATTTATGGATTATTCTTATGCTTTCAGAAACAACTACTGGAACCACAACTACTACCACCACCACAGCACCCAATATAACCATCACACCTACTAGTGATCCAGAAAACGACACAAGTACACTTATGAACGTTTGTGTTAAATTCTGTTGAACTGGTGTTTTATCTTATTTGATTCTCGTTATCATTCACAGCAAACGGTACAGATACACCTGCAACGTCAGAAGCCCCAACCACTCCAACGACTCCCACCGAGTCCACCACCGTAACTTCCGCACCTACCGAGACCACAACCGAAGCACCAACAACCATCGCACCATCTACAACAGTTACGCCAGGCACTGGTGAGTGAGGGTAATAGTTTAGGCACTGTGAAGGTTAGCAGATTTAGGTGGTTCCGATATTCTTTTAGAGTGAAAAATGATAGCCATAAGTGAGTATTGACCTTGGCTTGCCTTGGTTATGACTGGTTATGCGGTTTTTTTCCCATACGTTTTGAATTTCAAGCATGACTTAATTTTGCTCAAAAATAAGCTCCATGAATCGTATAAGTTGGGGAACTGGTTATTATGCCGATCACACAAATACCGGCTGCATTCATATTGTTGCCGGATTTTTAAATAGTGATCGAATATGAAAATGAGATGTTGTTTATTGCGTGCTCGTGGTGTTGTTTTGTCAGCATAGACACTAACCTTGAAAACATGAACAGTAGTTGGAAAATTGGATGTTTTCCAAAGGCATTACCGGGCATTACACATTTTAACAAAATGAAACGGAAATATCAGCGATTTTATTGTCGGGTTACAAACGATGGAGTTAGTAATGGGAAAGGGTTATTCGTTGCTTGTGTTGTATCGAAATTCCTTATTTGACCAGAATGTGATTATTTATACGTATTGCAATTTTGCAGATCCAACTACCGATACTACAACTGCGGCACCGAACCCGTACGTGAGCGGACGCAAGTTTGACGGGCCAAGTTTCATCGGAGGAATAGTGCTGTCTTTGGGGCTGATTGCCATAGGCTACGTGGGCTACAAATTCTACCGAGCCCGTACGGACCGCAACTACCACACGCTGTAAGTGATGCTGCAAGTTCTGGCCACGGTTGAACTTGCGAAGACGAGGAGCTTTCGCGTACTTCTCTCCCGCTTCTTCTTTTCTGTCTTTCGTCTGAAGAGTGCGCAGACGTAAATGGTGTATAAATTCACAGGCTGAATTAAAATCGAGGTCCTTGTATCATCTTGTCGGAGTAAGCCCCCGTGAAATTGGTCGTAATCTAGAAACTTATATATCATTGATATTTATTTCTAATAATTTTGTTCTTATTTCTGTTTGGGAAAGAGCGATGCGAGGCTAACTCAATGAGGATTAGTTTTACGCTCGGTGTAATGATACGGTGGACTTTGTAATTATTTGCGCAGCTATAAAGTGAGTTTGTTGCTGAGTCTAATAATTTGGCACCATGGACTGAGCTGGTTAGGCAATACCTTCTTGGTTTAAAGGTTGTTGTTGAAGTCCATGGCGTGTGAACGTGACGTTGATGCTTGCGCGTGCATGCTGTATATGTTCGTATATTGCTTTGAAAAATGATGCGAATTGCAGTTAATTGAATTCGCATCATTTTCACTGCGTTAATTGGTGCACTTATCCAGTTTGGTCTGATCAGTTTAAAACGTGTAACTCTGTTTAGAAGTGATTAGTCTTCGTTTTAGATTGTTTGGGTGACACGTGCGCTGGGGTTTGTTACTCGTGCCTTTGCAGCTGATCTTTGTCTCTCCCTTTCAGAATTTAAAGTTCGGCAACTACTTTCCACTACTTTCCCCTTTTCCACATGGTAGCTTGTACGGTGAAGGTTGGAGGAAGTTGAGGTGCACACGCCAGCATCGCGTCACGTCACATCTCATTATTGGGTGACAAAAGTTAAAGGCCATTTTACGTATTGGTTTACGCTGCGCCGATGCATCTGTGATGACAAGCTTTGTGTTGTCTCGTGGGTAGCTTTTCTGTTCTTGGAGAAATATTTAGCCGTGGTACTTTGGCGGACCGTCCCGGTCATCAGCCGGACGGACGGACGGAAAGAGAAAATATTTTTACATAGCTGGGCGTTGTTGCATGGAGCGAAGTAAAGGTGTTTGAAATGTTGCTAGTAATGCCTAAGTACTATAGTAATTTATGTTGGCGCGCGCAACAACTTGTTCGTTTGTATCTGTTCGATACGAGAAGTTTTATTTTTCGCTATGTGTTTGAACACGTTTTGATTCTTCTTTGAACTGTAGTTTGTCAAACACTAAAACGCAAGTGATGGTAAGGTTTACGAGTGTAATACCGTGAGATTTTAGTTGTACCGTGTATCATTTCACGCTAATTATAATCTGTAATATAGCGTACTTGTTTTGATATTAAACTACGCACCACTTAAATACCACGTGTTGCTTAGTTTGTAGATGTAGACCGGGTTCGCACAGGTGCTTAATTTCTAATGTCCAGTCTTCAGTGTTACCCTGTCCTTAGGGGTCTAAACTTGTGCGAACTCATGTAGACTTTACGTTATTACCGACTTCATATCGCAGTATTGGCAACGTTCATTTGTTATTTCAGCCTCGAAACCGTTCACATGTGACCCATCTAAAAATTGAACACTTGGATGGACGGGAACAAAAACCAAAGGAATGCCTCGCAATGAGAAGTGATATGACAGTTTATTTACGATAAACTCCGGACAATTTTGTTTTCTGCGGCAGCGTGTGGTCCGGTTGATGTTAAAAATGCAAGTGTGGAAGCAACAAGGTACGAGATATTTTAGTAGTTACATATTGGAGGACTGAAGAGTACAGCTAGTCTGGCCAGAATTTGCACCAATCGGATTTGAGTTTTATTTTTGTTCAGTTGTGTTTTAATTATTATTTGCGTAGCCGCAATAGGTGAAAGATTGATGTCGTGTGAAATAGTACCGACTGCCGTTGCAATTGAAAATATGAAAATGAACAAATTGTTAGTTAGGAAAATTTAAATCGGAAACAGTTATTTTTAATGAGCAAATTCGTTAGGTTTGCGGCATGTTAATGTAGAGTTAAGTTACATGTTCAAGCAGTGTTGGCAATAAATCTTTTAGGAATTATGAGTTTTTCGGAATGATCAGTCGAGATTAATACATTACTTTTTTTCAGACAAAGTCACATAACGTTACTATGCAACTGCGAAATTGCATTACAATTGTTAAGTAACTTTTATAGAAATTCAATCTTGCTTGTTTATTAACTGAATTCCCCATAACATTTCATGTTTTTCTTTCAGTGTGTAACCTGTCTCGCTGTATTAGGTTAATTAGTTTTGGTTATAAACTTAATCACAGATCAACGGGGAATGTTTCATACGGGACTTCTCCCCTTTGTCTCGCTGATAAGCCCATGAGAGTTTGCGATCTTCGTGCCCGGTACGCGATGTACACCGCGATGCCAACACCGGCAAACGCCGCAATGCACATGAAAACAAAGCTAGTGATGACTCCGTTTACTCCCGAAGCCCTATGATGCGGATTGTGGGTCTCGTAGTACAAGCTCTTCTGCGTTACCCATACAGGGGATGTCCAATCGGTCGGGTCCGTTACCGTGTCGTTGTCTTCGGCTGTCGTATACGGTCTGGGACCGTAAGGCATGTTGACGATGACCACGTTAGACGGTGGTCCCCAGTGGTCTACTTCATCTCTGGCCTTCAGCACCAAGTATAACGTAGTTCCTGACGCGGAGCTGATGTTGACCGTGGCCATTTCGTGACTGCCCGCAACCAACGGCAAGTTTTCCGGTGGCATGGACACTGTTGCTCCATAGTCCCAACTGCTGACAGCTTCTTCCCACGTGATGAAACTTCTCATCTCGTACGCAGTAGCTGTGCAAGGGTATAATAAGTGGTTAGTTTTGGTGGTTATTGGCCCGGCAACCATAGACCTCACCTTGTCCGTTGGCGAGATCGTCTCCGGGAGATGTCCACCTCAACGTCACCATGATGTCGCCATCAGGTAGTAACTGCGGGTAACTGATCATGCCGAAATCAACGATGGCGTTAGGTGCGATTGAGTCTTGTGAATCGTTGTTCAAGAACCCGTCATTTACAGTCAAGTAGATGGTGGTTGCCTGTCGCACAAAAGTCCATTCAGGGACCATGCCAAATGTACCGGTTGCAAGGATTTTGTACGCGTAGTTTCCGTTGCCTTCGAACCGAGTCAAGTAACCAGACAGGATCCCGTCCTGGGGCATCAGGTCTGGGTCTGGGAAGAAGTACTCTAGTATGATATCATATTAGTTCTTAACCATGGTTGCGCGTACCTTTGCCATCGTCTTTAAGTTGGACGGTTTCGATTGTGCCAACGGAGCCGTATTGCATTAAGACAGTGACGTAAGCGTTGGAAGGAGCCTCTGCACCCCTTCTGACCATTGCGGTCACTCTGACTGGACTGACGGACGGTTGCGCCTCCTGAAAAACATAAGTTGTAACTTGTTTTGAAGACCTGCAATAGTTATACACGGGTTTACTTTGAGAGAGTCGGAGTCGAGTCTGGCCGAAACTTGTACGTTGGTTGCCGTGAGATCGACGATGGTCATCAATTGGAAGATGAGGGTCGTGGTTGCGGTAACGGACACCGACAGCTGTAACTCGCCAGAACCAACTGTATCCTAGACATGTGTAAGAATCATAGGAAGTTATTTTAATACTGTATTAGAATTGGGCTTATCGAAGACTCACGGGAATATTTAAGCTGACGGAACACTGCAGGACATTGGCTTCTTGGTATATCTGCTGGCACGTATGTTCAGTTCCATCCGGTATATCGATGCTCACATCTGTAACGGAGATGGTATTAGGACTAGAAGTGATCATCAGAGTGAGTCCTTGCGCACAGTCCTGGTCCACGTGCAACATGTACACCACCTGCTGCGGTTCATCAACTTCGATCATATCATGCTGGACCTTTGATATAATTCAAACATCAGTTGGTAATTCAGACACCAAACACATATGTGATATAATATTTCATAAACTATGACCATTTGCAAGCCAACGTCCCAATTTGAGACTGCGGCCAATAGAGCTTCATCCAGGGCCAGCTCCTCGTCCTGAACTCGGATGTTGGGGTCCATAGGATCAAAAGGCAAAACAATAACCCCACCTCCACTGGCCTCTGCGAGACTCCGCAATAACTTGGACGGTTGTCCACCGTACACCAAGGCCATCAGGGATGTGTTGTTAGCTTCGAGTGCACGTTGTAACTTTCCGGCATTTGATAAGTTTTCGTTTAAGTCGTCGTCGTTTGTGGCGTCCATCAAGAGCAAAATGGACATCGGCTGCGAAGGGTCTGGGCGATTGTAGGCAACAACCTGATTGTAGTATGTACAAAAACTATGTATATAGTTTAACAATGTCTTTATGCAGGTTTTACGCTCTTGGTTTTACCTGAAGGACCGCATTCACTGTGCACACCATTGAACACTTGATGCCCTTCTCAGTGCTGACATTATTTTGTATGGTGATGAAGTTGTAAGCGTCATTGAGACCCGTAATGAATTTTTGGCCAGTTTGTTGCCATGGCATCACGATGGACGCGTTGTATTCGCTGATGTCGACCAGCGAAAATGATGCTTGACCATCTAAGTTGGCCACCATCTTCACAATGGAGTTAAATATTCCGGTGAAGGGTCTGATTGATCTGGACGTGATGGAAGCCTCGATGGCGATTACTATCTGCAGAGCTGCTGACCTCCGTACAACCGAGAAAGATGGGTCACTCAAGCTCACCTCCCTACAACCAATTAAAATAACGAGATTTCAATCTGCCAATTTTCGCCTTTAGATATCACTGCAGGTCTCCTTAAATATCCACTAACCCTGGTGCTGGGATTTCACCGAGGTTCATCATGGTCCACGCGCTACGGCCATTGCAAAGTCGGTTTTGCAGAGTTGGAGCGAACTTATTGTGATTACTATCCTCGCAAAAATCGGTCATCTGCAAAAGAAATGACTGACCTGAAGGTGTCCATGTTGAAATAAATTGTGCAAATTCAAGTATCCATCATGCCTGTTCAAGAAGTGGTAGAAGAAGCAGCGAAGTGGTTGCGTTGCCCCTCGTGGCATCCATCTTGAAGTAACACCCATCTACCGGTCTTCCATACTCATCCATTGCGCAAGGTTCACCTTGAACAGTGACAAAAGACCCTGGGATGGGTTGGTTGGAGCAGAAGCTTGGCATGTAAGTTCCTTGAAGGACATCGTAATAGAAGACGCCAGGATCGTCCTCGTCGTAGACGCCGTACCAATACTTAACCCATTGGACAGCAAACCTCTTGCCAGCTAACTCCAGGCTGTCTCCTTCCTTCTGCATGGTTGACATGAGGTAGGCCATGGGCAGTTGTACCATGTCACCTCTTCGACCGCAGCCTTCCGTGCCTGCGCAGGCCACTGTTCGGGGGACCGCGATGACCGGTGCGTTGGTCACTAGCACTTGAGCAGCACTGGAGCGAATCACACTTGCTTCTGCATCTATTTCCTTCCAAGAGTTTGGAATGGTGATGACCACTTGCCGAAAGCTGAGGCGGCCGTCTGTCATCCGGTAAAGACTCGTGGAAGCAGCGGTCATCACATCCTGATGTTCAACGTACGGTGTTCATTAGAATGGATTTCATCAACAGCTAATCGATATTAATATAATAATATGGATGTGCATCGATTTTGCATTGGTGTAGAACGATATTTTGGCAAACTTTCCTGACTCTTGAAGAGAAAAATAACAATTGTGATATTGCTGCTGCGCAATACCGGTAAGCTCAGCATTCATAAATGCATATCATTGGAAACACATAATTCAAAATGAATTCATATTGCCATTCAAAAATACAGAACCATGTTGATGAAATTGGGGACACGAGTATCCAAAAGGAGTGTTTTTACGCTTTTTACCTCGATGGCTTGCACGATATCCGGAGCCATTGCGGTAGGAACATCTGGTGACACGTCCACGTAGACTTTGATGCCGTTTGCCACCAGGGCCATCTGGAAGCACACGTAGAGGACATGGAAGACGTGTACAACACGAAGAACAGCCATGATGATATTAATGGAAATGGTGACGGAAATAAGAAAATGCTGTTGGCGCACGCCCATGTCAGATCGCTATCGAATAACTCACCGTGACGATGATGAGACATGCAACTTTATTTTGTTACTAAGTATTTGTAAATATATTCATTGGATGCAAGGGCCAAATACTCATCAGTCTGTTTAAAAGAGTGGATATAACTGTTGCAAAACTTCCCGTAGAGCAATTGTGTAATGCTAGATACATCGTCAGTATATCCCTCTGAAAACAATAACATTCAAGCAAAGTACTCAATAACTAACAGGAAATCTAGTTGGCAGATAAGGTGATGCATGAGTCACACCAGGAATCAAATATTTGTAAAGTTAAATACAGGTAGATCATGCAAATAAAGTTCTCGCTGACGTATCAGGTGCCATGTCCATTTAAATTTCACTTTTCAAGAATTCTAGTAGGGCCTATAGAGGATATCATTGGTCAGTGTGTTGAACAGAAAATGCAGGAATCGAATATGCAAACAAATAAAGAATTTGCTTCAAAAGTCGTCACTAGGGACATTGGCGCTGTTATGGACCCTATTCTCTTCATTTCTTTTTAGCGTATGCATTAAAAGAAGACAATGAAGGAAATTAAGCGGGTCATTTGGCATCAAATTGTCGCTCTGGTGGTAACATTGTTAACTATTATCCATCTCGTGGAAGTGACTTGGCAACATTTTATTGGCAACAGTATGGCATTTGTACATTCATAAATTACAATCATGTTACGCTGTTCAAATTGGCATTTGAGGGTGTCTAGATTTAATATGACGTTCCAGGTCCCTGCGCCGTACTAAGACCTTGCCACACGCATCACACCTGTAAGGTGTTTCACCTTCAGCATGAAGTCTCACATGTTTGTTGAGGTTACTTGGATCGCCAAAAGGTCGGGCGCAGACCTTGCAGCGCAATGGTTTGTAACCAGTGTGAGTACGAATATGGATCTTGAGGCCGTACTTGCGAGAGTAGCTCTTGCCACAGAAGCAGCACTGGTGTCCAGCAGAGGTGGCTTTGGTTGGTACGGGATTGGTGGAAACTGTGCCAGAGGTTGTGGAAGGCATCGGTGATAGTTGAGGTGGTGCCAGTGCTAGTGGAGTTAACGGGGGTGGATTTCGGAAGGGACACCGAAGAATACCTCCCGTGAAGATCTGCACCATGGAAGAAGAGGTAGAGGAGGAGGAAGAAGACGAAGGCCATGGACGGAAAAGTGGTGTTGCGATTGTCTGGCAAACTCGAGGTTCTTGGTGTCTTTTGTTGCAGAGAAAGGCAATGTGGATCTTGAGCGGGTTTGGGTCTGTGAACGTCACGCCACACTCTTGACACACGTAGCTCTGGAACCCTGTAATTGTAGAAGCTCTGTCATTTTCACTCAAAACACACACCCTGTGGAAAAACGTGGTTCGGTTCTGGCTTTCGAAAGTTTACCTTGTATGTTGGCTGGTGTGAGGTGAGGAATTGCGAAGCGATCTGTCATTTCACGGTCAAACCAAGCGAGTAGAGTCTCTCCTTGCCCCACAGCCCTGCAGGTTTCAAACCGAATTCTTCCATCTACCCCCAATCTGATGGCCAGGTTCTGTTCATGACAGTCCCTTGCTAGTCTGACGAACTTCATCCAGCAACCTCCATCTGCGCGCCGCAGGTAACCTCTGACGCATGTTACCCTAGTCACCTCCAGGTCCGTAGTCGTGCTCATGGGTCTTTCGTCGAACAGGCTGGCAACGTCCAAAGGACCTTCGAGGTACTCTGCAGAGATGGAACCCATGAGGATGTCATGAGCTGCCACAGCACTCCGAATACGTGAAGTACTGGGAGTAGCTATTCGAGCTGCCTGCGTTGCTGGAGGTGAAATCATATTTGCCCCAGCACTGGGGTCTGTTGGTGGTCTTTAGGTACAGGTCCTTTGGTGCAGGTCCCGGTGAGAGGCAGAACAGCTGACTGGAAAGCAGACGATTGGTTGCACCTGTTTCCAGAGAGGGCTAATTGACCGCGGCCACCGCATAGGCGTTCATATGCTAATCTGCACTCAGGCTAATCCTCCTCATGAACCACCAAGGACCTAAAGGTGCCCCCCACCCACCTCTATTATATAATAAATACATATAACGTCACAGCCACAGCCAGGTAGTTTGAAGAGAATCATGACATTTTTCATAAAATTACCAACAGTTATACGCAGTTTGTCAACAAATATCGGAGTCCAATCGCTGTTTATACCCCTAAACACCCATGATGGAGTCTGAATTTTAGTGACAATTTTATTAGCATTTGTCTGGAAGTACAGTAGTAACAGATTACAGCAAAATTGCAAATGAAATGTACATATACAGCTTGTTGTTTTCAATATATATGGAGAATTCGAAATTATATTATGATTTCATTCCATTAAATGTATTCAGCGATTCAAATTAAACTATTATTAGTATGTATTGGTTGCAGAGTGGTAATGTGGTGCCCTGCGGAGGTGTGTCTTACCGAATGGTGGTCTTACTTAATTTTCAAGAGTACAGCATAGTAACTTCTTTATGGCAATAGTTGTATCATTGGTTGTGGTTGTATATACTGTGGAGATTTTTTGGTGGTGGGGCGTTAGGGGCGATGTTGGGGTGGGAAAGAGGTTAGACACGCGTTTAGGACCTATTGGAAACGTAGGGGAGGAACACAATATAGGATGGGAATAACGCCACGTGTCCACCCTGCTTAATTCAGTCAGTGGACATGGAAAAGGCGCTCGTTGTTGTCAAGCAGGGGGCTTTGGTGCCCATTTACGTCCCATTAATACCTCGTTCACGTTTGGCCTGCTGCCGGAGTGCCACGTGACCAACAAAAGCGTCACGTGCCACAAATTACACCTTCTAGTAGAGTGGAGTAGTGAAACCTCGAGTGAAACGCCTTTTTTCCCGAACAATATACGAAGCAGTTGCGGTGCAAGTGTGAAAATGCGAGATCTAACCGGAGCTACAGTGATCCACATGCCCAATGGGGAGCCAGGGGCAAGTTGACTCTGTATGGGTGTCACACCACATCGCAGCTGGGTGCTTCCCACAGACACTGGATCGCGTCACCACCACTTGCCACCATCTTTTGTATCGTATTATATGCCTTATCCACGCTCCGTACGCTCCGAATCGCTAAATCATGCTCCAGAGAAACCCTATAGGTACATAGAGTTTCTGGTGAATGTCAATCGCTGAGCCCCTGCCTGCTCCATCCACTTGTCATCACTCTATTTGCATGCGGCACAGCCTGCAAACATGGCCCATACCACGAAATAGAAACGTATGAGCCCACACTTCACCATGATATTTTTTACACTGAGACAATTGAACAGACTTAATAACCATTTTGAGGAGACGTTGAACTAACTTCTCCTTGAACTTCGTCCAGAAGCCATGGCAGGAATGCCCGTTCCAAATCTGGAATAGATGCAGTGTTGTATTTATGATTGACTGTAGCATTCTTACGCTGACAACACTAAATATTATTCAGACCTTTCTCGACAGGATTCTGCGAAAAGCCCCAAGAATGAATGGCAAAGAGGGAAGGTGGTGGTGCCACACCAGCCCCTTCACTCTTCCTTGATTCCTGCAACAAAAACGAGCATTACTTTTTGTTCCAGGACAAGCATGGTCTTCAGTGCACCGCCCCCTTCGTGGCTGCCCTTGCTTTGAATGCTTTTAGCTGTTGCGATCGAGGGCGGCCACAAGCGGTATTTTATAGATGGCGCTGTGGGGCTCTTTTTAAATTACGCAATCGTTTCGTTCATAAAGACAAAATAGGAAATTTAAAGATGATGAACCTGTTCATTGAGCCATCGCTCTCCTTGTCGGTACGCCAATCGAAGTTGTTGGAAGCGCCGTTGCTGTCTTCGGATGTCAGCCTCCTCTTCCTCTTCGAGTACTTCGACAAGAGCCCTTTGCAGACAGTTACTCACCAGCACCTCTAGAACAGGCTGGGCTTCCATATCGAAGTCGAATAACTGAATTGTAAATGACAACAGCGTTAAAACTCGAAATCTGAATATGTTGTACACCCAATCTTTGGATGTACTGTCGTCCCAGCGTAAGAGTGGACCTCTCCGTCGTCAAGTTGGGTACTTGCGTCGGTTCCTTCGACAATCGAACAAGATTCAAATGGAGCTGGGCTAGTGGTACCTGTGTCTTCTTCCCTCTCTGTCTGACAACCAACTTCAGACTCGTCTACAGCAACTTTCAACTATTAAAACAGATCACAATTGATCATGCAGTAATTAAACGTTGGAGGTTGTCTGGTTTCACCATTGCACACCGAAAGGTGCTACTAACTTCTTCAAGATACGGTTCTGTGTAAACGTCAAGGTGCCTTCGGCCCTTGACGGCTGGGGTCTCTGACGCTGTTGGGTGCACTAAGAATGCCCTGTGGCGTCTTTGGTGGGGGTTGTTAGAAACGGTGACCCTGCAGCCTAGTGGCAGGCGTCGGTTGGCAACAGACCTCCTGGACGGAACCTCGCGAGGCTTGGGACCTTCAGGAGGAGAGCCCTAGTTAGGTGTAAACAAAATGGCATCATTGCATAATTCCTGCAAAAGTTGTGGGAGCTTATTACTCACAGATGTAGTCCAGACTGCGAAAGGCGGAAAAGGGTAACAACCTCCTTTGAGCATGCGCCGTTGATAAACTCCATCATTGGTGGCGTTACCAATGCCAATGTCCCTGAGGTTAATCAAGTAAAAAAGGGATGCCCTTATGTCAAACTAAAAATTAGGCTCTTATTTAAGTATCGTGTCGATAAATATGTTCTTATAAATGCTGTGCACATTGCGCAATACGGCTGTGAGCGTAGCAAATATTTGCCAAAAACGGAATACAGGTGGCGCTAGTAGCCCCTGGAATTAATTGCTGATCTAAAATAGCAAGTTTGAACTCTATCCTTTGTTTCTATGGAAAAACAGTGAAAATGGGCGACATTAACAAAAAACCATTGTCATATTCATGATCATGCAAGCCAATTAGTTTTGGGAAACACCATATTTCCATTCTAAAATAAGAATACAAACTCATTAAAGACAGTATAGTTGTGTTCGTATTGCTCAATTACATCAAGGTGTTTCATATTTTATCTTGTTTTTGAAACCGGGATTAGATTGGGTGCAATCAATGATTGCCTTGATCAGTTTACATGGTTATTAGTACATGATGTGATATTATATTATAGGTGTTCTAAATTAAAGTTCATTCAAATTGATAGTTTGATCTGATCATAAAGTATGAAAAGGCGAGCAAAATAAGAGAAAATGTGGTAACGTACTCCCTGGGCACCTTTCTCTTGTGCTGGAATAGGGCTCTAGGTGCACTGGAAAAGGTGTAGGTACCTTCTGGATGGATCTTGATGGGAAGGACAGCAGCACTCATGCCGTAAAGTGCTTTACCTTCACGATGCTCACTATATTTCCGTTATATCTGACTAGTTTAGGTACCTACATGAATTCTAGTAACGATCGATGTGTCTACACGCTACATTTTGCTCATCAATATTAACCTGGTTGCCATGGCAACGGCGACAACAAACCCAAATCAGCGTCCACTCCGAGCAATTTCGGCATTCTCAGAGGTCAGGGAAAAAATCTACGTTAACATCTGCATAATTATTATTCAATATTAAAAATATAATTAGTATCATGGTATCTATAGGCCTTATCAGCAATGACTTCGCTTATGAAACCTTGATGAAACCAGGAAAAGTTATATACGCGAGGCTATAAAATATAAAATCAATAGAAGTATCAATATAAGGGGCTACTGACTCTGCTGTATGTATTATACAGGTTTTTTTATATTATTATTTAATAATGTTTATGTTCTTTATAAGCATGCGCAACTATGACGTCATTCCTGTATTGAAATATATGTAACGTTCGACTGGCAGGTCACACTTTTAATTTGTTATCACACTCACTGTATCTCACTAAAAGGGAATTAAAATGAATTTTCAATTATTTGTTTTGGAGCGGAAATAACCGGTTCAGAGGTGAGCATGCATGCATCCGGAACGAAAAGTGAACATTCCCAAATTACGTCATCACTTTTAGGGGGGGTGGGGGTTCATTGAGGAATGACCACTGATGATGAAAGGGGGGGTGGGGGTGGATCAACGATGACATCACTGGCCAGTGACAGCATGAAGCAAGGGTTACCAGCAGTAAAACATGAGGATTGGCGGTCTCCATTTAGGGAAGAGGCATGAAAGAAGAAGTAAAGTAGCAATATTATTTTTTAAATT
>JAQIWR010001375.1:0-14024 GCA_034695945.1 Glomeris hexasticha
ACTTCACCGCCCGGAAACCAAAATTATTACCTTTGGCTACCCAAATTTCGCCTCACCACCCTAGATTGCCTCCACACTCCAAAGTTACCACATGCTAACTACCACAATTTCGAACCTGAGAGTTTTACTGCATTCGCGTTAAAAACCCATTCCACCTGGAACGTAGATTCCTCGTGGGGCCGCCGCCGTACCGTGCCCAATCCAATCGGGCACTTTTCAAATGTGAATCACGATTCTGGCCTCTAATGGCCCTAGTTTTAAAACCAGATGAGCAAGCATGGTGCTGTGTGACTGTTGATGGAGTTTTATCGTAGGACTGGAACCAATCGTTACGCGTGCCAAATGAAGCCGTTACATGCGCGATTGTGACCAAGAAAACGCCCTCCAATCATCATATTTCCGGGACGAAAGTGCCAAAACGCCTCATTAATTTTATAGGGGGCACCACAGACGTACGTGTGTGTGGCACTGACTGCAGATCGTGCAGTCCAGGTACCGGGTGTTTCGCGATTCGCGCAACGTTTCGCTCTGTCGCTTCTTACCTTGCCAGTAGAAACTACCCACCGCTCCCACGAACAGCTTCTTGCTATCCTGGTGCCCCAAAAAAAGACAAACAATAAGGTCCATTAACACAGTCTCTCTCTATAACGGATCGATACATCGATTGCTACCGTGAGGCTCGCGCGTATCGTGACGCCATCTTCGGCATTGACTCTGCGCGGAATAATCCCGGATAATATCGAAATGATTGCTACTTCTTTCGGTAGTTTTAGGGAAGTGGTTTAGGGAACTGGAAGGGGTTGGGGGGAAAGAGGGTTAAAGACACATTACGGAAGGTTTTTGTCATTTTTCGATACGGTTTCGAGGAGACATCTTTTGTTTCGCGCTAAAGCGACAATAACGCGGAGGGAACGAAAAACAAGATGGCCGCCATTTTTCGGGGTGGAGGAAATGGGGTGAAGAAAGAAAGGAGGTGGAGAAGTTGGCGCTGATTTCAGTTTGATCGTAAATTTGCGGCAATGGGCGTGTTTTAGCGAAGCTGTTAAGGGCCAACGGCAACATCGATCCGCAGTGAAAACGGTGTGCAAGGGGCCGTTCGTTAACCACGTCTCTCTCCCTATCTATCTTATCAGCTCCAGTTTAATCAAACTGTCCTCTGCTCAAGTTTTGTCAACAATTTCAATTAAGGCCAGTTTAAAGAATGCCGTAACGCAGCAAAGCTTGATTGCTATATCGGAGGCCGTGCCTGCCGTTAAATTAGACCTGTTTCAGCCGGTCCAATCATTGCTGGTGCTTTTAAATCTCCCAGCAGATTACTCGTGTAGCAAACCCTATTATCTTGTCTAATTGTTTCTGACAAAGACAGTTTGAGTTGCAGTGAAAATATTGTGTTGTAGTATAAACCATCATGTTCAGTAGGATTTTGCAGCAACAATTAATGCACAAATGTTTATCATGGAGTAGCAACCAATTCACAACTTAGTTAAGGAATATTTCATAGTGTAATTAATTATTGTGCATGTAAAAATGATCAAAATGATTCTAATCTGTAAATTATACTGAGCACATAAGGTATTTTATGTCAAAAATGCTCAAATTGAATAAAATGATTTCAAATTATTCCAGCTTGTTAACACTGTTATTAGTTTTGCCAAATATTCGATTATTCAGTAAGTAGATTATTCTCATTAATTAAATTAACTTCTAATGCTAAAAAGTGTGTTTTTAAACATTCTTGTCTTACAAATTTAAACAGATACTTAATTACATTTAATGGTGTTTGTACTACATGTTTTATAATTTATATTAAATATTTAGGTAAACCAACAACTAAGCAACTAAATGTGTAATGAAATAAGTTAAAACTAACCAAGTAAGAAACGCAGTATTTAACTAAGTAAATAACGGAATAAGTAACTAAATAAGCTAGTAACTAAGGAAATAACTAAAATAAGTATGCAAATAAATAAGTTACAAAATAAGTGGCTAAATAAATAAATTAGCATGTAATTAAGAAACTAAATAAGAAACTAATTAAGCAAGTAACTATTTAGCTAAATAAATAAGCAAATATCTAAGTATTAAAGCCAGTAATTAATAAACTGAAGACGTATGGAATTAACTAAGTATCTGACTAATTACCTAAGTAACTGACTAACTAACTAAGTAAGTAATTAAAATTGAACTAAATATTTTGGAACGGTTCATGGCGTGGTTACCGAATTAAGTTGTCGTGTTTTTTGGGAGTAACAGTAAGTATATTATAACGACGACGATGATGATAATAATGTTATACTTTTGTAGGAAAGCACATTATGAACTACAAACGACGAGAATTACACGATCGTTAATTTCGTTGTTCGCTTTTCGCGTATTTTACTGATGAGGAAAAAAGGTATAAAAATGTTTGAACAGCGCTATATAATTCGGAAAATGGGCAAGTCTCATGTATTTTACGACGTTGGGATGAAATGGATAAAATACACATTCAGTAAAAAAGATAAGGATAAAAAGAGAGAGAGAGAAAAATGGCTCGTATTATTATTATTAGGTTTTTCGGTGCAAGTCGAGTCGCTCACTAATCACTACAAGTGTGCCATAATTCCCCAACATCTCCATTTCCTACGCAGGAACGGATCAAGTAAAAGCAATGGCAAAACAATACATTTTATTACTCCACCTTTGTAAATCCTACACCAATGCCGAGCGATTATATGGCCTACTTATTTCATAAGCTTACCGCCGCCGAACGAATCGCGATTAAACCGAAACCGCGCTCACTTTCTTATTTTTCACTTCGACAATTCTTGTAATTTATCCTACAATGTTACGTAGGAGGAATTTATACAGTCTCTGGTATATGTACAAAAAATTAGGTTATTTTAGGACGATAATTAGCGAAGTTATAGGGGAAAATTGAGTTTTTAGAGGAGGCTTCACTGCAAGGCTGAGTTGCTCAAGTATGGCGGCTATGGCGCGTCGGTCGTTCCAAAAACCTACTCAATCTACTTCATAACACAGTAATCGCCTCAGGAATTTATTAATATACAACTTTTTGTATGACTTATATTTTTTATTATTATAGAGGAAGTTGATAATCCAGAGAATTATTTTTAAGATGCCCGGATTATTACGTAAATTTCGGTTGACATTTTTTAACGATGAACGTAACGGAAACGTTGTTATTTGTTCGTAACTTGTTTGGGCTTTATAAAATAAATTACAGGAAAAAAAGAGAACAATATGAAACAGAATTACCTAGCTGGCTTTTAACGTGTAGCGCCCTCCTGGTGGTAGAAAATAGAACAAAATGCACGTGGAGCGACAAATATGCGATAACTTTTTTCAACACTGTATTTGAGATTCTGAAACTGTTTGACTCAACTAACCGGTGTCCTACTTAGTTAACTGTTCCAAGTAACCAGTGCCTCACACTGGTGTCCCACTTAACCGGACACGTGTCCCTCTAAACCGATGTCCTGTTTAATTCACCACCTAACTTAATTGCCTGGTACTCCGGTTAATTGACTGTCCCTCGTAAACGATTCCCCACGTTGTTCACTGTCCCGTTTAACCGGAGTACTCCATCTGCGCTTAATTAACTGTCCAACATAAATAACAGCCCCCTCTTAACCATCTGTCCCCGTTAATTGACTGTTCAACTTAACCGAAGTACATTGTAGTATATGGAGTGTGCAGAACCTGTTATTGGTGGAATTTATACGAGGTGAGAATTTTAGTAACAGTTGGATGTCACTGCATTATTGAGTGCGGAAACGCTGACTGGGCAGTTGTGATTTACACCTGTTATGACGTCATAATAAGCATGGGACAATGTCAACACTTGATTAATGGACAATTAGATGAGGAGGGATTAAGGAATTTATTCGCTGTATTAAATCTGTGCGCCCCATTTACCCAATTTATCAATGGAGTTGTAAAATTTTTGAGTTGCGCGTGACGTCACGCGGTAACCCACGTGACGTTGTCGGCCATTACGGAGGTCAACTGAACTGCAACCGTTTTTTAATGGATTCTAACAGGAAAAATTTAATCCTTTTTTGAAGAAACTGTAAAGTATGTAATTGGGAAATGGTAATATGAGCTGTTGCTTTTGTTTGCCACCAGGAGGGCGCCACTGAGCTATCAGCATAAAAGAAAATGTGTACTATATACTATGAAATGAAATTAATTCCCTTCGTTTAAAATAAAACATGGATACAGTGAAACCTGTCTATTGTAGTAACTGTCTATGATGGAAACTGTCTATGAAGGAAACTGTCTATGGTGGAAAATGTGATGTTGGAATATTAACAGCATGATTTATGTTTTAAAAATTTAAGGACTTTCTATGATTGAAAAAACTATATGATGGAATGGGAAAACCTGTCTATGGTGGAAAGTTTCTCTGGTCAATTGAGATTGCGCCATAGTCAGGTTTCACTGTATATTATTATATAAAAATCTGGAGTCTTGTAAATGTGTAGGTATTAAATTAAATTCCTTCCGTTTTCACAATACTACAGTAAAACCTGCGTATGGTGGAACCTCATGGGACCCGGGTAAAATGTCCACCATAGACAGTTTCCACCATAGACTGGTTTTACTGTATTAAATGAACAAATTAAAATGTTACAGTGAATAATGTTAATTTTAAATTTTTTGGTGGAAATAGCATTGTGCAACTTGAAAGTAGTTAATGTTATTTATTCACGTCGTGCATTGCACATTTTCATAAATCATTAAAACAAAATGTTACAGAAGTATAGTAGTTCGTAAATTACATAAGGCACTTGAACGTAAAATGTTGCAAAATGCAGTAAAGTTTACAGAAAGTGTAATATAGCAAATATGGGAAGAAAGTTTGAATAGCCTATAATTTACGTGCTTTGGATAAATATTCGCTTCACTGCTGCCACCTGGTGACCGTAACGATGTATAAACCTACGTTAGCCTGCAATTTCATTCCAAAACGCAGCCTATAAAACCTTTATTCCATGTTTTAGTGTTTTCCTCATTATTTTACTGTTTATCTCGGTCCTGGCAAAGCTGCCCTATAAAATGGCTGAAAGAGTTTGATGACGTCAGCGTGGAGAATACTATCTGTTAAAGTAATCAAAAGGCCGGAAACACTCCTCACATAGTGTGTACCGTAAGGCAATCCTTTCCGGCACGCCCACCAATTGCTCATTTGCTGATTGATCCAATGTAATTCAATGTGATTGCGACAAGTTTTTTCTGCAGTGCACCCTGTAGGTAGAGTTCATTAGAAAAAACTGGGTGAAAATAGAGCATTCCTAGTGCAAGCACTTTTAACTTTGCTGCAGCAAATATTTGCTCGCTGGGTGCCGCTCTACAAAATCCTCCTTGCAACCTGAGTTCGAATCCCAATGGGTCAACTTGTTTTTTTATATTGTTCTTATTTTAAAATATTAATACATGTCCTCGCAGCAGAACCACTAGAATTCCTTTCATTTTCTTTTTTATTTCAGTTCAAGAAACCCCCGCGTATTAAATCACGATGCGGTTCAATATCGCTTCCGTCTTTCCGAGCGAGCGGACCGTGCGAATGTCTTCGTTAGTCTTCTTATTATTCATGTATATTGTGCACAATACTCCTGTCATACTTGATGGGTCTGGGGCTGCTCATTACGAAACATTAATGAGCTCTGTAAAAGCAACTGCAGCTCCCCCTTCCAACCCGAATCGCAACCATACATATGACTATTGCAGTATCAACCAGGTATCTCTTTTGAAATGGCTATTGGCATGATCAACCAGGTATCTCTTTTGAAATGGCTATTGGCATGATCAACCAGGTATATCTGCAATCTGGATTTTTCAAATTGCTGCAATTTAAGTAATTATATAACCTTGTTATTACGAGACCGTGACATTCATATTCACGTCTAAATTTTCTGGCGGGTTATCGTAAAAATTCACGCGTCCCACGCCGATGAATATGATATTGTTGTGCCTGGGGAATAAAACGAAGTGCCTAAAGCTGTGCATATCTTTTATTAAGCTTTATGCCGCGAGTATTTGCATTGAATTTCTTTGGATTTTCACACACAGATAGTATTTTGTGTTGCGATGCACGCTATCGATCGGTGGTTCACCCATTGTCGTGTAAGGCAGTGATTTACTATTTTCCGAGTATTTGCCACATAAAATTTTCATTTTTATAGCTCAAGGAAGCACTTGAAACATATTGGGGAGAAATTTGACACCAGGTGGCCGTTTACGTTCCAAATATGAAAATTTCCCCATCTGTACAGGTTTTTATGTTTTTATAAAAGCACCTTGTATTTTCTTCGCAGTAAGGAAGCATTTAATGTCAATTGGTGTTATGAATCGATCATATTTATTGGTAAAAATATTAAAACATTTTTCATTTGTAATGCAGCAATTTATCCGCTTACATAGGCTATTTCATATTTTTATTTAGTCACAATTTGACATATTGTTATACTTCCCATTATTGTCTTTATCTCTGCAATTACAAAAGCATAATATTATCTGGTATGTTTAAATTATAAGTGTTTAAGTGTCCACGCGATAAAATCACGAACGTGTCATGATATTATCTAATATATTTCAGGCCGACATTTGTATATTTATTCATTCATATGCTGCTGTGCTCTTCATTATTATGGTATTAATAAGGTGCTGGCTACATTATACTGCACTAGAAATCTGGGTTTCGTATCTGGTCAAAGTGACTTGAAAATGATGCGACCGAAAGGAGTGCGCGCGCTATAATGAAAATGCTAGCGTATAAATTGAGGGAGCGCGATGACGATCGTAATTAAATTATTCGAAAAATCCCTCCATTTTGCACATATTAAAATCTGCTTTATTCATCGTACACCGTATCGATTTGGCAATTTTTCGCTCGGTAGCTTGCAAAAAGCTCGCAATTTTACGTATCTTAACTATCGCAACACCTTCGAGGCACTTCCCATTTAAACTACATGTTAATTTATAGTTGTCTAGCCCATAAAAAACGGGAAAATATCACGTCCTGTGTTCTTTACTTTGTATAAAATGATAGTAAACGAATAATTGTCATTGGTTTAAACGTGTCTTTCATTGCTACAACCAGCCTGTTAATATCAAACTTACAGCTTCTGTCATTCTATTCTCTGGTTGGTCGAGCAGCGAACTATTTCTTCAGTGCAATAATTTTGGGGCGCAAACAGTCCCGACCAATCGCAACGTCAGATTTTACATCACTGCTGCAGGAGAACGCAGTTAACAGTCATGAGGGTCATTATTCACTGGTTGAAACTACTTTTAATATGCGGGTTGGGTTTTTATCTGCATGAGGATACGAGTTGGGAATAGTAAATTCTTGAGAGGAGATGAGATTATTAAGCCACATTGTGGCAACAATTTCATTGCAGTGGGAATTATTCAAATTTCCACCAATTCCTTTTTATACATGATCATTGCGAACGTGTTACGACTCTACAACATAACCTACGAATTATGATTTTACGTGAATCCCTGTACATCATTGCTGTTTTGTAGTAAGATTTACGAAATGGGATGTGATATACGTATAAAATTTGATCCTGACCTTGGGGGTGTTGCCTATAGAGCCCTTTTTGACCCGAAATGAAAAGCGGCTACTGGCGCGATCAACCAGGTATATTTAATTTACATACACTGCCCATTGGTTCATTGTTTAACGTGAATTCGGACAAATATTGATCGTGCAGAAACATAATTAGTGCCGCGTATAACCGTGCGCGTGGGTCGCATCACTTCTTAACCCGAAATAATATCTCATTGCCACGGTAACAAACGCATGGCTATTGGCACGATCAACCAGGTATACCTTGAATTTGCATGCATTATGATTCGGAGCGCAGCAGCTGTGAACGAATACAATTGAGAAATTGCAGCTGTGCACGCGTGACTAATGGCATGATCAACCAGGTATCTTGAATATTCATTCTGTATATTGCAAGCGTTTAGGCACGCCATCTATTGGCTGAAATGATAAACTCTTGACTGATAAATGAACATGACTATTGGCACGATCTACCAGGTACGATGAAGAATTTGCTTGGCATATGTCAGCATATTGCGATTCGGAGCCGGAGCGGTGCAACAACCAAGCTGATAAATTATGCAAATCTGCTCCCTCTGCCGGACAAAATGATAATTTGAGATGAAAAACAGTTGCTGCCCCCGAGCAACATTTGCGGCCGCCATATGGCGACACCGCTCGCTGTTATGGCCACCGGTGGTGGCAGTGGCTATGGCTGCTGTGGCGCATGCGCAATTGTTGTAAGCGCCTTAATTATTCGCTGCATTTAATGAGCTCATAATTTAGGCCGATGCCGCTTAACGAGTCTCGCTTCGATGACGTCACTACCGGCGCGTTTTATTTAATTAATGCGCGAATTACCTCGGTGAGCGCAATGCTGAATCCTGCTTGGCAGAAGCCCTGGCGGTGGTAACCCCATTCTTCTGCAAGATGAAGAAAAAAAGAAAGAAAGACATAGTGTATTAGTAAAAAAGAAGGACCAGAAGTGATTGGGTTGAAATGGTTTTCTATTCGGGGGAGTTGGGGCAGGTAGAGCAAGCGCAGTCTCTGTTTTCACCTTAACAAGGGCCAATTAGGTACTCGCAAACGCTCACGTTACGCCCACTTAGCACAGGCAAAATCCCGGGGCTCTAATGATGTCGTAAACGAGTAGCGACACCTGGTGGTGCTCTCAGCGGCCTGGTGAACCTCACGTAGTGTTTTGTGTTTGCACTGAATTTGCCTTCCAGATTTCGGCTCAAATTACTTCACTGATTTGTATAGTGGAACAACCTGTGTAAGTTAATTTAATAACGTGTATAAGTCAACCGGACTCTTGTTATGTTCATACCGTGATTTTGTCCTATAGGGTATTAACTTATGCATGTCACACTGTATGGTTTTTTCCTGCGGACATTCAGAGAGTGATTGTATTCACAAATGTGGTACTTTGTATATGGCAGCCATTACACAAGTCATTACGCAAACGTATAAATAGCGGGAGACTGGACTACAAGTAAACCATCCCTGGTATCATTTTTATGAGTGTACACCCCTTGTATAAAATTCAGCCAATTATATAGCCTGGTATTAGCCAAATCTTGGTAATCCCCTCCTTCTTTTCGCGGTCATCTTTAAATTGGCGGTGGACGTGCAAAGCCTACCATGCCCAAGCTAATTGACTCGTGGTATAGACTCACAATGGTCCATCGATCTGGAAGTGAGCGCTTTTTTGTAAGATCTTACACAATACATGTGCAACAGGAGCAATTCCACCAATCGCTGAATGCCGTAAAATCGGCCACGCGCATCTGTGACACTACTACCTTGAGCTCAACCGCCCTGCTATGCTATACCCCATCTCACTCCAAGAATTGCAGTGAAGATAACAGCGATAAGAAATAAACATACAGGAAGATTATATACTGAAAACGCGGTCAAAGTTGCACTGTTGAGGGAGGTGGAAAGGGGAAGACGAGACATTTGGCCAATGAGGGAGAAGCTGTGACACGTTTGGACGTGGCTAGCAGTGACCAAGAATGCCCAGTCTCATTATGCACACCCCCTTATTGGTCAGAGGTCACTTCTTCCACCGTTCACCTCCCCAAACAGTGCAACTTTGACTGTGTTTTCAATATAGCTCTTGAAATTTCTGTACCACTTTTCGTTATGATTATAAGGTAAGCATTCTCAGTGACTGATGAATGTAATGCAGCAACATAGCAAGCGTTTGTGTCACAAATGGTAATGCAAGAGAAAATTGCGCATAAACTGGCCACACCCACTACACGCGCGCCACCTAGCAGGTGCCGAATTAAACACTTCCGTGATGACGTATTTTTCGTAACCCGTCAATGCCTTGTATATAGCTGAATTAAGGCACCATCATCAGGTGACTGCTGACTAATCACTTGCGGTATGCAGAACATGTAAAGTCTGCAAGCCAATAAGAATGCATTAATCCACTTTTCAGTTGTAATGAAACATGGTTTAGCTACGTTTCTTTTTTTCATAACTCTTGAACAGGGAATCGAACTCTTTGTTTGGAAAATATGTCTATATCGATTGGGGAGCAGGTCACACTGGTTTCTAGGTCCCATGGCCTGTGACAGAATATGTATAATACAGTAGGATGATGATTTGAAAATGTCACGGTGTCTTTGGTTTGATACGAAAGCTCCCGGAGATGTCGCTAGCTAAAACGCCGACAAGAAGCTCCGAACAGCAATCTGCTTGAAGGCCCTTGAGGACCGGAATATTTTACATTCTGCCAACCCAATTCTTCCCCGCTCCTCCCTCTCCCCCCAAGCAAAACTAAAACCTACAGCTTTTTTGCCGATTACGGATTGATCAGTGAAGTTGGCGCTTTGCTCCGCGAAACGCGAAACGTGCTTGATGCCAGCTAGCTCTACACCCTGTCCGGCCCGACAACGGGTCCTAATTGGATCGTCGATGCGCTCGGCAAACACTGCAACTCGTCGATAACGTATAACGAAGTAAAGGAAGGGAGGATAATGTTGTAAGGCCCCCGCCTTTGCGCCACCCCTAGTGACGTCAGGAACAGTGCTGCTGAGAGGTCGTTGATCGCAGCCTCTCGTCTCCTCTCGTCTCATCTCATCTCATCTCGTCTCATCGAAACGGAACGGAGCGAAAGAGTTAGTCGCTCAACCACTCTGTCTGATTAGAATCATCGCGGGGTAGTAGAGCGCTTGGCAGCGGCAACAGGTCCCTGCCCTGCGCGAGCTAGTAACAGTCGGTTGCCCCGCCAACCGCTAAGATCCTGGTTCTGGGCTTCCTTGGTAGCCAATTAGTGAACGGCCACCTTGCTTTTCATCATCCTTTCACCTTCCGGTCTGTTTCCTTGATTTGTGATGCGAGAAGATTCTTCCATCAAGGACAAAATGTTTGCGTGAAGGTCAGATTATCAACTGGAAAGATGTAATCTGTCCTTCAAGGGAAAATCCTTCCCCCGAAGGACAAAATCTCCTGAAAGACAGTCTCTCCTTCAACTTCACAATAGCTTATGATACATTATCCCCCTTAGTGATACAATTTCCCGTTAAGGGCAAAATCTTTACCATAAGGTGCAGAATCTTGTCTTGAAGAACATAATCTCTGGTCCCACAGGAGAAAACTTTCTCTTGAAGTTCACTCTCTACTCAAGGACAAAATCTCCCCCCTGAAAGGCAAAGCCTCCCCCTGAAGGACAATATCTGCACCTAAAGGTCAATATTTTTATCTTCAAGAAAGTCTCTTCACTTTTGAGCAACCTATTTATTTTAAATGCAATATTTCCCCCCCTGAAGGACAAGGTATCCCACCGATATGCAAGATCCCCCAAGTGCAATTTGTCCTACAGGCTGTCAAGTATTCCTATATTTTCCTATTTTTTCAAGGATTCCTATTTTTTCCTTTATTTTGACCAAAATTCCTATATTTTCCTATTTTTGACCAATATCAACTCAATTCAGCAAAATGTTTTGTTGGTTTAACAAACGCCTTGAAATATAATGACACAACTTCGTAATCTGTGGCTCAAATCACTATCTCCATAGCTCAACAAGATCTGAAAAATGTACAAAATGCACTGAAGAAATTATGAGGAAAACATGAATTAGAAGGAAAAAATATATTATTATCAAAATTGTAAGATTGCAAAATAATTGAAAGTATGAATTTTATTTTTTCCAAGCAAAAATAAATCAATAAAATATTTCCCTTATGTATTTCTTGGTATTATTTTTTCCATACGCTTTGTTGGAAAAATTTGGACAGTCGGAACCTGTGTGAGCGAAGGCGACGGTATCGATATATATCGATATATCGATATGTCTCCTATATCGATATATATCGATATATATCGATATATATCGATATCGGTGAGGAAATGTATGTTTTAGTTGGGGGATCGCGTCGGAGTTTGACACAACACGGCGATGAACATCTCCTGCACCCCCGCGAAGTTGAATATCGCATTGTGAAAGCTCTATTCTATCAGTAAAAAAATTTATCATCTTTTGTTAGTATTTATTTGGGGAAAAATAAAACATTGCAAAACATAATTTGGTGAATTAATATTTGGGACATAGTAGCCGATACGCATCAGGACCAGTAGCGTATAAAAAACATAAACAGGCATGACTTGTACCATTGAAACATTGCAAAAATAGTCGACCAATGACATTCTGTCCACATATGAATATTTATTGAAAAAAACAAAACCCTACACATGTGTCCAACAGATGCATATTGAATGAAAAAGATGGAACATGACAAAACATAATACAAGTGTAACAATATGTCGGAAATTTGAATATCAATGTCTAAAAAATAAACATAAAAATAAACGTTGTACAAGTTATCGCGATATCAATATTGAACTCCGTTATCGATATCGTTCACATCACACAGCCACCTCATCCGCCACAGTACCCTCCAGGTTCCGACTGCCGAAAATGTACCCTATTCTTCCATACTCGATCAATTTAGCGACCCGATTGTCTTTGCAATCAAAAATGACGAAAAATACCCTGACAGTTCTCCTTTAACATTCCTAAATCGCATTCACTATTTAAACGTATTCAGTTTTTAACCGGGAAAACATTCAACAAAATTTACTTCAGAACTGTCTGGCTAGTAGTGTTATTTATCTTTACACCTACATTTGTTTTTCGGTCACCCAATCGAGAAGAATTGTCCAAGATGACACCCGAGACTTCATCACCTCTGGAAAGAATAGTTCATGTCAGTATATTGTATTTGCATTTTTGAGGCAAACTTAACGCGAGGAGGTGGCAATTTATTGTTCCTCAGAGTTTGGACATTTTTGATCTTTGCAAAGGCCAGGGACTTACACGGTCAGCTGGGAGGCCGCCCAAGGACAACTCGACTAGTTAGCTCGCTGAATAGCTTACCATCTTAACTCGTATCAACTAGCCTGTGGATTGCATTGTATTCACTCGATAACTATAAGAATAGCATCGCTGGAAACAAGCGATAACACATTGTAGGAACAGAGCTGTCTGTGGTGACATCTATTTCTGTGGAGCAGGTCAGGAGTCAGAACTGAACATTCTACAACCATCACTTAACCGATGCCTGGCACTATATGCTTTCATTCTTTCCATCTCATCATTGGAACTTGCCAAAACATTTTTCCTCCTCAATACGGCTTACAAGCAATTAAACAAATAACTCATTTAATTTTCAGTTTATTGTATGAACATTCTAATTTCACTATTCTCATTTAAAGTATGGTAATAATGATAAAGTGTAGATGTAACTAAAAAGCCAGATATTTCAAAAATAAAACATACCACGCTTTGCTTCGTAGCGCGATTCAAGAAATTTAACAAATATAGATGGTACGTACCCGTCATATTGGCAGATCAACGTTGACAACATCAGAACAGTTCTTCCCAGTAGATATTCAACATCAACTCTTGTGGAATCCACCTGGAAAATAATATAATTATTGGACACTGAATGTATGGTAATATTAGATCGATACAATTCAAGGTTCTCTAGTGTATTGTCTAATTTCGCATGGTAACCTATAAAACAATTACTTTCAAACATAACACGTAATTTATGATCATTCCAACTTTTCTTTATGCATACAATTCGTACTTCAACTTGTGAAAACTTCAATTTGCATTTCCTACATTAAACAAAAGCAAAATTTCCCCTCTTCCCACGTTAACATGAATCCATAATTGAAAGTTTTTAAATGAAATGTTCGATATCTGAAACAATTTTCTGTCCCTGTAGAGAAAAACGTTGTGAGATGCCAACTATTTTGGCAGCAAAAAACTGTTAAAGGTCATAGACAGGGTAATTTTCAACTTTTTTGATCTTCATGTGAATGCCACCTAAGATAATTGGACATCTCTGGATTCATCCCTGAAAAACCCAGATTTTTCCGATGAGGTTTTATACAAAAATTAGGGCATTGAAATTGTCGTGTGCGGGCTCTTGTTAGCAAACG